>CAUYQG010158097.1:0-15895 GCA_963574415.1 Tarsius wallacei | reverse complement strand
TGGAAAACAGTGTGGTGATTCCTAAAAACTCTAAATATCGACCTGCCATATGACCCCACAATCCCCCTACTGGGAACATACCCTGAAGAACTCAAATCACTCTATAAAAAAGATACCTGCACATGTATGTTTATTGCAGCACTATTCACAATAGCAAAAATATGGAACCAACTGTACTGCCCATCAAAACTGGGCTGGATAAAAAAATGTGGTATATGTACAGATGAAATATTGCACAGCCATAACAAATGTCAAACTTACGAATCTCGTAGCAACATGGATGGATTTAGAATCTATTATACTCAGCGATCTGTCACAGAAACAAAGAATTGAGTACCACATGTTCTCACTCATAAGTGAACCCTGAACGTCTATCATAATGCTATAAAAAAGGGATTGGCGGTAGCCAGAAACTGCCGGGGGGAGGAGCATATAACATCCATAAGGGTACGTGATCTCAACCCAGGCAAAGTGGGGACCAAAAGGAGGCCCAAACTTTACCTGTATGATGATCACTTGCATACCTAATCCTGAATTGTATCCTACACATTTAAAATAAATGTTTTAAAAATGCATAAAACAAAAAGCAAAGATAGAAGACTTGGCAAAAGTAATGCCTAGGTTTAAATAGAACATAGCATTTATAATATAGTACTATTTAATGCTATATAGATTGAAATTGTGGAAGTTAGCCCAATAAACTTAACTTGAAAACTGCCTAATCAGCAGTTAGCTTATGTACTTACAAGTCCAGAATGAAATAATAGCTTCCCATCTTTATCCAAGAGTCTTAGGGAACAAGTTCGGTATTTTGTATCAATTCTGAAAATGACAAGTTTTAAAAGAAATTTACTGTAATTTTTAAACTGGGAATTTGGTGTATGAATACTTGTAGAACTAATTGTTATGCTTTGTGACACACTTTAATGATTATCAGTTTCACTATTTATCTTCCAGTGCTTCTGGGAATAGTATGTGAAATAATAAATGTGAAAATGTTGTCAAAGTGTATGTGTAAGGTAATACTCATGTTCAACTAATGGCTCAAAGCACAAAAACATCATCATAAATAATAACCATGAGTCTTTAAATGGTAACTATTACATTAAAATAAAGAAATACTGTTTTTGGCCTACCAAACAGACAAAGTTTAGAAAAAACTTGACAAATGCAGTGTTGTGGAGGAGTAAAATTGGTTGTCTCTCTTGAAGGCAACAAGGAAATATATGCTGATATGTCTTAACATAAGCACATTCATTGAACTGTTTTTTTCCCTTTCTAAGAATATCTCTTGAGGGAATACTGTATAACTATTCATCCCAGCCTGATTATAAGATATCAAATTAGAAATGATATAATAGCCAACAAAAGGAGACTGGTTAAATAATTGTGGTGTTCCATGTAGTCATTAAAATAATTCTGTAGGAAATCAGAAATTGTACATGAAATATTATTAAATGAAAACACTAAATAATGTAGGTACAGTATGATTCAATTTTGTTAAAAACTTGTTTTTATTTAGCCATGATAAATGACTTAATAGAAAATTTAATAAATTGCTAACAGAATGTTTAAATGGTGAGGTCTCAAGTGCATTTTATCTTTTTATGATTTGTCCTTTTCCAAATTTAAATGTATCTTCCAAATGAAAAAAAGGTAAAATTTGGGGGAGTAATGACAAGTGAGAGAAAGTATATTTTCGCATGTAGTGGACCAGGGCAGTGCATGATATTTTCATGATTTCCTTCTTTAGGGAGTTCATGGCACCTAGTACTGTCTGTTATTGATTAACTATAATTTTCCAATTTCTGTTTTTTACAGGTATCCTTTTATATGACAAAGGGAGAAATTTTTGATTAATAAGAATTTGTGTTTCAGGTTACTCCACAAAGCTGAGTAAACAACAATTTTATTTGAAACAGTGAAGGAATATAACATGTAACATAAGCAACTATAAAGTTATATTATTTGTGGTACTGAATGTAAAATTATTAATTAGCTAAAAATATAGTCACATAGGAATCATGGCATGTTGCCATTGGCGATCTAAATGATTTGCCAGGTCTTGAACCTGGCAGTGGAGGGAGGCAATGTACAGGATGTGAAAGTCAACTTAACTTTATGGGGTGATTATACACCATGTGTTAGACCAAGTTTATACAAATACCATCTTCAGCTTCACAATTAGTGTTTTTCCATTCCAATTGTGCATTAGAATCATCTGAGAGGGTCTTGTTTCAAATTTAATTCCCTATATGACCATGCCACTTCAGACATGGGGAATAAAAAACCATCTGCATAGGACCCTGCAATGAATATTTTTCAAAAAGAAATTTTTCAAGTATCTCTGACCTACTGACCAAATGTTCCTGTAAGAAGCATTGCTATTCCTACCTTAAAGATAAAAAACATGGTTAAGATAGTTGAAGTACTCGTTCATGTCCAAAAAGCCAGTAAAATGGGTCTAGTTAACTTCCAAACAAACACACATACATGTGCACAACAAATAAAATATTTGTACTAAGGACTATGAAACTCAATATTTACTTTGTGACAGGAAATTTGCATATGACATCTAAGAGAATACAATAACAATCTTGTAAATTATGTACAGAATTTCAAACATAAATAATTTGAGATTCAATAAGGCTTAGTATCTTACCCATAGCCAAATACAAAAGAAAACAAAAGTGACCATGTGGGTTCCTTCTTCTTGATGGGAAGTACCTCTATCAGCAGCAAAATTATGCTTACAGTTTTTGTATGTAATTGGAGGCCCTAGCTGAACCTAAGGAGAGACTTACAATGTGCGTGAAATCTGGTGACCTTACTTGTTCATCAATTGACTGAGTTGAGGTATGCATGGGCAAGCCATTGTAAGACTCTGAAGAGGTTATTTTCACAGGGGTAGTAAGTGGAGATTCTAGAGAGATGGACAAATAGAACAACACAGCACCTGAACTCAGGATGACCTTTGAGTAACAACAGGGAAATAAACTGAAGAGAGAAAGTGAGGACTAAACCTGACCTTTTTTCCCCACTCTTATCCAAATTCCTAAGTGACTTGGGAAGTCACTACCTGATAAAGACTCACCAGACAGGGTTTTATTACCTTAGTACCCTATATCCTAAAGTTTGCTTTTCAACCTGACCTAGGCATGACATCACATACAAATAAAGAAGGTTTATGGTCATACAAAGGCAGCTCTTATGGATTCCCAGACCCTGGAGAGACTTGTAAGACACTTCTCTATCCTCCTGAAGTCTGCCACATACAGGGCTTCATCTACTATCAACAGATCTGGAGTTTTCTACCCCAGTAGCTTAACAAAGCATCGCCTCTACTGATTTCCAAATTCCCTGGATAGGAATTGCAAATTACCCATCAAGAAATCTTTGAACATGCCTGTGACCTACATTCTCCCACTTGGAATATCCCTCCTTCCTGGGCCAAACCAATGAAAACATCACGTGTATATTGATTTGTGGTTTCTTATAACTTCTTTGTAAAATGTGTATAACCAAGCCACCATTCAACCACAGTGGGCACACATTCTCAGGACCTCCTGAGGATGGGTGCTCCTTTGGTTCAAGAATAAACCATCTTAAAATATTTTACCGAGTTTGGATCTTTTTGTCAACAGAAGATTTAGATATTAGGCAAAAATTCCAGAAAGATGAAAGAAATGAGGACTTGTGGGGTTTGGGAAAACAAACAAACAAACAAACAAGCAAACTGCTTTCCAGCCTCAGGCTTTCCTAGAAGAATGTTTTTCAAGATAAAAATGGCTTTGGGGAAAAAATAAAATCTCAGATTGAGATTTTAACCTTAAGCCTTATCTTAAGGTTATGCCACTTGTGCAATATGTTTTAACCAATAACGGTTCTAAGAAATTTAAGGACATCTTACCACAGCAACCTCACATGAGATACAAGTAAAGTATATTTCATCTAATAAAGAGAAGCACAATTTAATACACAGAAGGCCTACTAGGGTTCTAAAGAAGTTATGTCATCTCACACTGAAAGTGACAGAAACAGTACAAAATGAAACGAGGCCTATGACACCTATGTTACTATGGTGGGTGAGTGGGCTGTAAAAACGATGTATCTGTACACATAGGGTACATTTTATGGAATATGAAAGATGACTCAGAAGGAGAAAAAAGAATTCAAAGAGTGAGATCATGAGCTATGTAAGTTCATGCACAGGAAGCAAAATTGAATTCTAACCAAGGAACTAAAATAGCTATCAACCAGAGACTACCAAGTGCTTCCAGTATGCACTTCAGAAGGAGGGATGCATTCCAAATTTCTGCACTGTTCACATCATGAGTCCAGTGTAGTTGGAACTGAAAGCAGCACAATGCTTGCTTGCTATCTTGTGTAGTTTGTGTGACTGAGAATACAGGGAGAAGGAACCCTGGATAAGGTAGCATTCTCTACAAAGACCAGAAAGTAAAGCAAAAAGCAATACCTTTGTTAAATAATGGGTTCAGTGAAGAATCAAGATCGGAGAGGAGCAGTTTAGAGGACTAGCTTATGGGCACATGTACAAAACCCTCTGGAAACTCTAGAAATATCAGGGGTTTGGAGCTTTATTTTAAAGGGGGCTGAGGCTACCATCAGTAATTTTGGCATTTAAAACAGAGAAGTTGATACAACATATGAAAACGCCTTCTTTAGTATGTACAAGACCAACAGGTAAGAGTTAAGTTCCACGTGTTTTCAGATCTAACACACAGCAGAATTTTGAGATTGATATTTTTGTTTTCATTCTTCAGCCTGTATTAGTGTAGGATGCACAGAGGATCTGGAAAAAAATAATCCTTATAAATCTGACCCTGAGACCTTTCCTACGTCCTGGATAGCAGGACTCCAATCATGAGAAAGCTACATTAATCTATGAATTCTACACGCTTTTATTATGTGCCTTCTTTTTTGGTTATCTGCTGGAGTGTAACAACACTGAACAGTTTAAAACAACAGCCATGGTATTATATCTCACAGTTGTGCGACTTGCTTGGGCATAGCTGGGCAGTTCTTCACTGAGCTCACTTGGAGCTCTGATGTAGATATAATCAGATGGTGGGTGATGCCAAAAACCACAAGAGGCTCAATTGAGAGCTGGGCCTTGCTCCTTCCTCTTGAAGTCTTAGCGCTTCTCCTCTCCACATGGATTTATGGTTTCCTCACAGTCTCCTGTGGAGAATCTGGACTTCTTACATAGCATCTCAGGGATCCCCAAAAGCACAAAAGTGAAAGCCACCCTAAGGATCAATCCCAGTGCTGACAAAATGCCATTTCTGCCACATTCTACCGATAAAGCAAGTCACAGGGTCAACTCAGGCTCAACATGGGAGAAAACTAGCCAAGGATGGTTCATTGGGAATCAGCTTGGGAGACCAGCTGATTCCCAATGAATTACCACACTACAGTAGCTGCTCTGTGCCAGACGCTGTGTTGACCACACAAACTCCCATGTGCTTACTGCCTTCAGGAACCTGCAGTCCAGAGGGAGGACAAGTATTTCATCTTTAAAAAACACACATAACAGCTCAAAAAAAAAAGAACAATTTATGCTAGTCAAGGAGGTCAGAGAAGGCTTCTTGGGGAAGTCAAGCTAGAACTGATCTGAAGGATGGATGAGAACAAACGCCATGAGACTAGGAGGTGGGATACGTATTCCAGCAAGAGGAAAGAGCACGGATACAAGCCATATCAAATGCCAGGTTGAAAGGACTGTGCGGCAGCAGCTGAAAAGTGTGTGGGGGGAGCGGCAGGCTGGTGTGGTGGAGAGGAACTGTGCGAGCAACAGGAGGCCACTGAACACTTTCAAAAGCTTTTAGGATCAGTCTTGCATTTTGAAAAGACTCCTCTGGAGCAGGGTGGAGAGTGGGCTTGAGGGAGGGCCTCAGTGAGCTTATTCCACCCAAGAGGACACTGCAGCCCTCCAGGGGAGAAGCAAATTTCTTCTCTGTCCCTGACTGTCCAGCAGTGCCGGATTCTTGACAGACAGGCCCTCACAGAATTGCTTTCATTTCTTTTCTAATCAGATTTCTGGCTTCCATTTTCTTTCTTCTTACCCAGATAAAAGGGGTTCTGGATCCAAAACAACTCACAGGAAAGGATGATCGAAACCAATCCAATGAAGTAAAGCATATTCTAAAAGGCAGGCAAGACAAAGAGCCAACTGTCTGACTTTACACTCTCAATTCTTTCACAGTCTTCACTCCCACTACAAACCCTCTTGGAATTGCTAATAAGGCAAATAGTGATGTTTTATTTTTTTTCTTTCCTTTGTTTTCTTGAAACTCAAACACTAAACATTTTAAAAAAAATCAATTTGCCTATTCCTACAAACTGAAATATGCCTTGGCACAAAGGGGTAACAAAGGCCTGGGTTCAAATCCTCACCCTGCTGGGTGATGAACATCTCTAAACTTCAATATTTTCATCTAATAACAAAGTTAAGAGGTTAATAGTGCATGTCCAAAGTGTTGCAGCAAGTTAATGAGATGATGCATGCAAAGTGTTTAGCCCAGTGCAGTACACCCTAGTGGTTAAGTGATATACTTTGGAACCAAATCAATCTTGGCTCAGTTCCCAGCCCTGTCAGTTATTAACTCGATGACCTTGAGCAAGTTATTTGCTATGTGAAAGCATCAAGTTTTTTTCTTATTTGTAAAATACATATAAACATATCACTTTATGGTGTTTAATGAGGATGATTTGACAAAAGCCATACAAAGTACTTAATAGAGTAACTGGCATGTAGCCAACATTTCTAATAATTGATAACTTCTATTATTATCAAAATCATCAGCTCTCAGTAAATTTAATTCACTTCTTTGGTCCTCCATCAAGTTTTATCTTCCATATATTGTCTTCTAACCATAATTATCATCAAGCTTCTGTGTCTTGTGCAGTCCTCTCTCACTGTCTCTGTCTCTCCCCTGCTTTCTCTCTCTCTCTTTCATCTTTCTCTGACTTTCTCACATGTTCCTTCATACCTCTAACTTCCCTTTCTCTCAAAATTTGGTCCACCAAAACAGGAAAATCATAAATACAATTCAATCATCTAAAAATTTAGCAAGTTAACTATTGGCAAAGAAATTTGTGGGAACAGAGAAAAGAGTCCCAATTTAAAAATTATCAACTGACTTAATTCTTAATATAGGACTAGAGTTTTATAAATCTTCTTGTCTCATCTGTTCTAGTAGATGCAAACAAACAAAACAAAACTTGGTACTAAAACATTCACACACTGTCTTCCGTAATAGTCCACTGAGTGTCTGTTGACCATGAAATGAAAATGATTTCAATTTTTGGAGTCAGCAATGTCTTTGAGTTTACTCTATGTTCAGATATTATTAGTTTATATTCTAAAAATAAAACTCCTTTCATTTCTATGCAGTACTTTGTTTTAGAGCCTGAGTTCTAAAATGAACAAAGCCATCTTGTAATATTTAATTAACATGTAAGAATAAACCATGTTTCCCTCCCCTTTTCCCCCATACCAGGAACAAAAGAGAGAAATTTTGCAATAGCAAGCATATTTTCTTTAGTTATGAAGGAACAGCTGTTCTAATATACAGCAACCAGAAGGAAACCCTCAGAGAACTTTAGTTTATTATGACAATTGGTAGAAATAGTAAGTAAATTATCAAAACATTTTAAATGCATAATCAGAAAATGATGGCTTTCTATATGTGAATGGTAATTATGTTGTCTAACTTTCTATAAAAACATATTAGCTAGGTTTTGAAATGTTATAATATTATCGTATTAATTTTACACTTTTTTGTCTCATGGTACAAGCTGATGTGACTGGTCTCCTGAATATTATTTGACTTAATAAAGTAGGCTTGTTCTTTCTACTTCTAAAAGTAGAGTTCTAACTTTTTTCAGTTCTGTTTATACTTATACTAGATTTTAAGACTTAATAGGCTGAGTCACAAAGTAATTTGTCTATGTTTTTTCACAAGAGTAAAATAATTTGTATTTTACTCCCAAAAATATGAGTTTCCAACTATTATTATTTTTAAATGGCTCTTTTTTATCCCTCTTAAATATTTCAGCCATTTTTGGAATGAACCAATTTGACCTCATGAAATATTGCAGCCAAGAAAAGGCCTTTGACATGTATGACACTTAAATGATTAATTTCATTATTAGGTACAATGTTAAATTTAAGTAGCTCAGTTCATGTGATTAAAATTTCTTTTACTTTTGATAGTTCACATGAAACAAAATCTTGCAACTCAGACTTTCACTCAGAATACATGATAATTAAAAAGAAAAGAGGTTTGAGATGATATTCACAGCTATTTGCGAAGAAATCTTTTGCTAGGGAAAGGATATGGGGGAAAGATTTTTTTCTTCTTAAATAACAGCCAAGAAACCACAATATTCCTAGTACTATAGTGGTACTTACTTGCATTATGATATTAGTTCACAATATTAACTGCTGTCATTGTGATGGAAAGTGGTTCATGTATGTTATTTCTATACTCATATATAACCTTATAAGATAGTGATAATTAATCTTAGTTTACAAATTAAGAAATTCTTACAATTTTTACCAATCCTAAGGACTAAGGACTTATCTAAGGCCATTCTACTAAGTTTAGGAGTTTTATTCCAGCTAGCTTCCAACTATATTGTTTTCCAACTATACTACCTAGTCTCTTATTTAAGAATAACACTGGTAAACTAATTAAATTCAGAATTGTAGGCAGGACAATGAGTGTCTCTGCTTGGCATTGTTAGATATTTTAAAATAGTCTATACATTTGAGTGGCTTATGTACACTCCCTATCTCTCCTAATATCATCTCCTTCTAAAGAAGGAGATGGTGACACAGGAAGAATTTAAAGCAAATTAAGTACATGGCTAGGGAATATTCCCTTTTTCCTTCTTTCTGCATAATTTTGCATGAAATCCAACAGGACTCTGTGCAAGAAGCAAAACAGAGGTATTCAGATAAGGACACAAGCATCTTTGAGAATCCAACCCAATTTTTCTTCTGCATAAAATTACCTCTAAAAGGAGGCTAAATATACACTTCTAATGTAAAAAATGGTTGGAGTTGGCATGAGGACCCTTTAGCCACATTTTAATTATTCCTCAGCTCTGTATGAAATGGATCTTGTTTTTTAACTCACAGGGGGATTTATCAAAAGATGTCAATCAGGTACTGTTCACTGCTTACCGAGCCAGGCATTGCCCCTTAAATAGGCCAGAATGGAAGATTGGTTATGCACTGCTACGACTAGCAAAGAACACAGGGGTTCCTGATCACACTGGCTGTGGCTTGACTTCCTCTGATAAGCAAGATTAAAGTCTCAAATTTAACGAAATGATGTCTTACCTCTGAATATTCTGGGATGCCTCTCTCAAAAGCAAAGTCTTGAGAGTCATGGATACAAATAATTTACAGACAGAAAACACAATATGCTGAAGTATATGTGAAGTGTATTGTGTACATGTAATATATAGGCATCATACTATAATCTTTTATTTTTTGTACTATAATCTTTTAGTTTTTGCATTAGGTACAATATATATTTAAAAAATTTTTAATTTTAAAGATGTGGGGTACAATTCAGGGTTAGATAAATGTCAATGTCAAAGAGAGTAGGACAGCACGAAGGGTCAAATCGAAGTCTTTTCTAGTGCTCTGTTTGACAATGTCTGCTCTGGAAGATATTGATCCAGGAAAACAGACTGGCAAATAGGAAAGGGAGATGATGTCAAATTTGTGATGTTTGGTGACACAAAGACCAAATAAGAGGACAATGGAAATTTCACAATGTTAAATACACATTTGGGAAGGCAGAGTTGTGTAAGTTCCTCTCCAAACTGCTCTGCACTGAATATTTCAAGGATCACATTGTCTTTCTAGAAGATGCAATCAAACCACACTAATACAGGCTATAAGTGTCTATTCATTTTTAGACATGCATTCTACCTACAAAGAAGACTGATAAAGAAGAAATTCCTAGACCTATGAATTCAGAGGGATCTGAGATTAACTCTTGATTTTTATTAACATATGACCTCTAGGCATTTGGATCATTGTAATATAATGTTTCATTACAATGAAAGTGTAAGTTTCATTAAACTTTACCCTTAGTAAGGACACAGGGATTTCTTCTTAGCTGGGCTATTGCTAGGATAACCTGTGACATGGGCAGAGCAACCAAGACACACATGTTAAGAAAGGAAGTGTCTGCTTTTCTCTTTTCCCTTGCACCCTTCTTTTAATTAGTAACATTATATTTATAGGTATACCTCAAGATACTATGGGTTCAGTTCTACACTGCTGCAACAAAGTGGATATCACAATAAAATAAATCACATTTTTTGTTTCCCAGTGCACATAAGAGTTATGTTTCCACTATAATGTAGTCTACTAAGTGTGCAATAGCTAAAATTAAAAACTTTGCTGCTAAAAAACGCTAAGTATAATCTGAACCTTGAGTGAATCATAATCTTTTTGCTGGTGTAGAGGGTCTTGTTTTTATGATGATGGCTGCTGACTAATCAGAGTTGTAGTCACTGAAGGTTGGGGTGGCCGTGGGCATTTCCTAAAACAAGACAACAAAAAAGTTTACTTCATCAATGTATTCCTGATTTCTTAAGAGATGTATCTGTGGCATGCGATGTTGTTGGATAACATTTTGCCCGCAGTAGAACTTCCCACAAAACTAAAATAAATCTTTCTGTGGCTGCATTGTCAACTATGTTTTGGTAGTACTCTAAACTAGTTGTTATTTCAACACTGTTTATAGTAAATGCAGCAAGAGCAGATTCCAGCTCAAGAACAATTTTTCTCATCCATAGAAGCAACTCCTCATCCATTCAAGTTCCATCAGGAGATTGTAGGAACTCAATCACCCCTTGGGCCCTACTTCCAGTTCTAGTTCTTTTGCTATTTCCATAACATCTGAAATTACTTCCCCCACTGAATTCTTGAACTCCCCAAAGTCTTCCATGAGGGTTGGAATCCACTTTTTCCAAACTCCTGTTAATGTTCATATTTTGACCTCCTTCTACGAACTACAAATGTTTTATTGGCATCTTGAGTGGGGAGTCCTTCCCAGAAGATTTTCAATTAACTTGTCCCAGATCCATGAAAAGAATCACTATCTATAGCAGCTATAGTCCTATGAAATGCATTTTTTGAATAACGATACTTGAAAATGGAGATGACTCCTTGATTCATGGGCTGCAGAATGGATGCTGTATTAACAGGCATAAAAACAATATTAATCTGTTGTAAAGCTTTATCATAGCCCTTGGGTGACTGGGTACCTTATCCATAAGTAGTGATATTTTGAAATATAATTTTTTTCTAGGCAGTAGGTTTCATCAGTGGACTTGAAATATTCAGTAAACCAGACTATAAACAAATGAGCTGTTATCCAGGCTTTTCTGTTCTATCTGTAGAACACAAGAAGAACAGATTTAAGTAAAATCTTTAAATGCCCTAAAATTATCAGAATGGTGAATGAGGATTGACTTCAACTTAAATTCACTAACTGCATTAGCCCCTAATAAGAGAGTCAGCCTGTCTTTGGACCTTTGAAACCTTGAAACCAGGTGTTGATGTCGCTTCTCTATCTAAGAAAGTCCGAGATTGCATCTTACAATAGAATACTGCTTTGTCTACATGGAAAATCTTTAGTGTAGCCACCTTCATAAAACTTTCTTAGATGGATCTTCCAGATAACTTGCTGTAGCAAATATATCAGCAAGTGCTTCTTCACCTTGCATTTTTATGTTATGGAGATTGCTTCTTTCTTTCAACCTCATGGACCAACTTCTGCTAGCTTTTGAATTTTCTTTTGCAATTTCCTCACCTCTCTCAGACTTCATAGAACTAAATAAATTTAGGACCTTGCTCTAGATTAAGAGAATGCTATGGCTGATTTGATCTATCCAGATCACTAGAACTTTCTCCTTGTCAGCAGTCAGGCTATTTTCCTTTCTTATCATTTGTGTGTTCACTGAAGTAGTACTTTCAACTTCGTTCAAGAACTTTTCCTTTAAATGCACAACTTACTTACTTTAGCACAAGAGACCTAGCTTTTGGTTTATCTCATGCCTAGGGTTATCATTTCTAGCTTTTGATTTAAAATAGGAGACATGTTCTTCCACTTGAACTCTTAGAGGCCATTGTAGGGTGATTAATTGTGCTAATTTCAATATTTTTGTGTTGACATTGGGAGTCACAAGGAGAGGGAGAAAGATGCCAAATAGCTGGTTTGTGGAGAAGTCAGAACACACACAACATTTATTAATTATATTTTCCATCTTATATGTGCATGGGTAGTGGTGGCCAAAACAATTACAATAGTAACATCTAAAACCACAGACTAAACATAACAGATATAATAATGAAGAAGTTTGAAAGATTGAGAGAATTACCAAAAATGTGACACAGAGACATGAAGTGAGCACATGCTGTTGGAAGATGGCTCCAATAGACTTGCCTGGTACAGGGTTAATACAGAACTTCACCTTGTGAAAAGCACAGTATCTGGGAAGCTAGGTAAAGCTAAGAGCAATAAAATGAAGCATACTTTCATTTTCTAGTAGCAGTAGATGATTTCCTCTATTATTGCTTGATTTTCTTGTACAGCTAGTGTATATTGATTGTATATGCCCAACCTAAGAATACAGGTTGCTGGTATTTTTATAATATTCATTGCTGTTAGCATAATTTACGGTTTAAAAATAAAAATATTCATATTAAGCCCACTGCTTATATAAAGTCACAAATGCATAAGCAGGAGAGAAAGGAACAAGACAACAAACATTAACAGAGCCTGTGACCATTTTTGGATTGTAAAAGAATTTTTTTTTCACTTGGAGAATAATGAAACTTTGGTTCACTATGGATTGGAGCTGATGGGGGAAATCAATGTCCAAAACTAACCATGCTAGCTCCGAAAAAAGCAACTCAGAAAGAAAATAATTGACAAAATATCTGCATAGCTTGCACTTCATATATAATTTAATTTCAAAAGAAGTATCCATGAGACATGAAGCATTGTAATGTAATAGTGAAGATAATAAGTTATTTAATAATTCTTAATGAATAGTAAGTGATAAGAAAGAGCCAACTTGGTAACTGTTTACAGCAATCAGCTCTTTCTTGAATAGTATAGTGCTATGGGTATACCATATTGTTGTTTATGCATATTCATTCACTTATTCATTGTACTCATTTCCTTCATTTGTCCATTCATTCATTAACTACTTACTGAGTTTTTATTAGGAGACAAACAATGAGCTAGGCACAGACATGAAAAAACATATATGGTCACTGGCCTCAGGAAATGTGCACTACATTAGACAAAAGAGAAAGTAAATAAGTCAACATACACATAAATGTCACTTTTTTCCACTATGGTTGACATTTACAGAAAGTTTAGGTTGGAGTAGGCAAAGAAAGGCTTCTTCTGAAAAGATGTCTTTATATTGGTGAGTGAGGCAAAAGAGTAAGCAAAGTTATGGACATGAGAATTCCAGCCAGATAGAAGAGGAAGAGTCACATGTGACAAGTTATAAAACATTGGAGACCAGAATGAATTAGTGAGTCAGATAAAGAATGCTGCAAAATTATTTTGAAGCGATGAGCACCTCCTTCAGATACTTTTTACTATTCTATAAAAAAACACTGTGCTGGGGGTGATTATAGGAACAGAAAATTTGGGAAGGCGTTGTTGAAGTTGTCTGAGAAATGATGTCTATGTGAACTAGGGCAGTGAGATGGTTTTTAGTGCAGAATAAAGTTTTGTTTGCGGAACACAGAGGATTTAGTGATTCAGAGAAAGAGGAATCAGAGATGCTTTCCTTACTGTTAAGTTGAACAACTGGAGAAATGAAGTTGCATGTGTTTAAAGATTAATGAACAGAGTGGGAATAGACTGAAAACATGGGAGTGAAGCAAGGGTCCCTTTGTGCATTCTTCTTGATGGGCACATCATGTCATATCCCAAAGTGGGCTTCTCTGAACAGTGCATTGCTTTTATGGTGGTGGAGACATAACCAGTCACACTGTTTTACTTTGTTCTTTTTGTAAAAATGTAACACATTCAGGACATAGTTTGGCATTTTTAAAGACTTCAGATTATAAGCATGTCTTAAGTAGTATTATGAAACTACTTTGAAGACATTTTCTAAAAACAACTTAAAGACTTTTTGTGGTCCCTGTTTTTTCTATTTTATTTTATTTTACATTCAAGGAGTACACATGCGTGTTTGTTCCATGGATGTATTACATAGTAGGATAATTATACATTTATCTGAACATTTGTGTTAACACAGTTAAAAATGAAAAAAAGCTAGTGGACTGCAATATTTCCTTTGAGACTATGAATAAATAAATTAAGATCACATGGGCAAAGTGAAGTAACAAGAAAATATAGCAATACGCTTTATCATTTCAAGGTCACAGAATTGATATCACCCAGAGCATTGCTCCAATAAATTGTCTTAGAAATATCTGTAGTTCTTTAGCATTTTTATATACTCTCACACCATTAGCTCATTGAATCCTTAAAACAATCCAATGGAATAGGAATCCATGTCATTTCACAGGTAAGAAAATCAAAGTTGAGGAGTTCTGAGTCTTATAAGTGAAAAAGTATGGATGCAATCCTAGACAATTGGATTTTCTGTCTAATAACCGCCCCCCACTCCATGTTCTGCAGCTACCTCCAGTGTTGCCCAGAATTATAGTGACTTCTGGATTTTCTGGCTCTGTTAGAAGATTTTGTATTAACTCAAGGCAAATACATTTGTCTATTTCTGGTTAACTCTGTTGATAATGTTCTTGTAAACCGTACAGAAACTTTGTTGGCATTTTGGCCAATTAGACTGTACACCAATGTTTCACACCAAATCTTTAAAAATGCCAAACTATGTCCTGAATGTGTTACATTTTTACAAAAAGAACACTTTGTATTTCATGGAATCTTTTCTAGCTCTGTGATTTATTAAGATGTGTAGACTTCTGAAGAGAATTTCATTTGAAATAATTCTACAGAAAAATAAATTCTTAGGAATGGCTTTGGAGCACAGAGAAGAAAATGATGAAGAAAAATTTTCTACCAGGGTGCCTTCAGGACTTCTGCATGAACTCATGACAATATCATCATAGCAAGGTACACAGATGACAAACATTACCATCAAAAACAAAAACAAAATAAATAGTGCCTGCTTATATTGGCGATGCTTGGTCTAAACACAGGACCTACGTGATCAAGGAGCTGGACACTCATCTTACTCAAGCATTGTTGATTTCAACGCAGAGAAGCTGGGTTCAAGTTAGAGAACAGTGTGATGACACAAGTTTCTTCGATCTACTCAAAACAAATTGAGTCTATTTTCATTTTAGGAATTGAAATTTCTTTGATCTACTCAAAACAAATTGACTCTCTTTTCATTTTAGGAATTGAAGCCTGGATAAATAGCTTGTTAGTATGCTTCAGCAAGATATTTGCAAAGATGGATATTAGCTGGGTTCCTCTTCTTCCTTTTTTTTTTTTGAGTTGGAGTCTCACTCTGTCACCCAGACTGGAGTACAGTGGCCGCTCTGGGCCACCGCAAGCTTGACCTGCTGGGCTCCGGCAATCCTTCCGCCTCAGCCTTCCAAGTAGCCGGAACTACAGGCACGCGCTACAACGCCCGGCTAATTTTTTTTTTTTTTTGCATTTAGATGTTTTATTTCTTTTTTAATTTTTTTTTATTTTTTTTTATTGTGATATTGAGGGGTACATTTAAGGGTTAGGTACACAAATATGTCTCATTCAGGCACCCTTGTTTGTAAGAAGTGTCCCCCCATCCCCAGACAGGTATTTACTGCCATTAATTGCTTCCC
>CAUYQG010158095.1:0-19615 GCA_963574415.1 Tarsius wallacei | reverse complement strand
TCTGCCGCCCAGACTGGAGTGCAGTGGCCGCTCCCGGCCACCGCAGCCTCGACCTGCTGGGCTCCGGCGATCCTTCCGCCTCAGCCTTCCAAGTAGCTGGAACTACAAGCGCGCGCTACCATGCCCGGCTAATTTTTTGACTTATTGTAGAGATGAGGTCTCGCCAAGTTGTCCAGGCGGGTCTCGAACCCGCGGGCTCAGGCAATCCACTCACCTCAGCCTCCCAAGGCGCGGGATGACAGGCTGAGCCACTGAGTCCGGCCGACAAAGAGGTTTTTTTAAGCACAAGCCTGCTGAGCAGGAGGGTAGAAAACAGTTCTTAAATATGCCTCCCAGAGAATTTGGGGCTAAGGTGTTTTACGGAATAATATGGCAGGCAGGGGCTAGGGAACAAGCGCTGATGACTGGTTAGAGATGGAATCATGGAGGCATCTCTTTTTAGCCTGTTTCTGGGAGTGGGGTCACAGGTCAGGTAGAATCAACTCCTTAGTATCTGTCCTGGGTCTGGGTGGGGTCATGGGTCCTTCAGAGTGCAAAATCTGAAAAACATCTCAAAAAACATTCTGGGTTTTACAACATAAGCTAACTATAAAGCAATTCTTACGCCCATTGACTGCTGGCCCCGGTGCAGGAAGCCATTATAGAGGTGGTTTAGGAGGAAGTTAGCAGGAAGGCAGGATCCCTGGAGATGAGCCCTGCTCAAGTCCTTTAGTGATGAAACTTCAGGGTGCCATCTGGAGGATCTGATTGCTCATTGCTTGAGGGACCTTAGGCTTGGTCATTTAGGGCTCATTGTTTAGGATCATTGTAAGGGAACTATGTGTATCAACCCCAGTTTCATAGGCAGCTTCCACCTCCCCAAGTGTCAGGACATGCAGATACCCAGCTGCTCTCTCCTGAAGTGATGTTGTATAAGCAATCACGCAAAGAGGAAAGAAAACAGAAACAACAGATGTGTTCATTTCTGACCAC
Organism: Tarsius wallacei; assembly: GCA_963574415.1. Taxonomy (NCBI): domain Eukaryota; kingdom Metazoa; phylum Chordata; class Mammalia; order Primates; family Tarsiidae; genus Tarsius; species Tarsius wallacei. The sequence goes on along the minus strand of CAUYQG010158095.1, from coordinate 18,643 downwards.
AGCTGCCACTTTTTCAGGGCTCAGATCTCTTCTACAGTTTTTAACCCTGTGGCCCTATATTAATGTTATGTAAGCAGTTTTAAGAGTATCTTGAGGGGGAAAAAAGAGAAGAAGAAGACTGAGCAAGAGTCCTGGAATCATGGTGTTGGAGTCCCTGCCCATATGAGTGTTGCTTTACCCGGATCATAACAATCTTTTTTCAGGCACCAAATGCAAAAAGAGGTTTGGTATAACAAATAAAAAAAAGTAAAAATAATCATAATAATAATAAAGGAAAGAAGAAGGAAGTGAGCAAGAGAGGAAGGGAGAAGACAGCCACCCTACCAGTCCACTTGAGTACTAGACAAATAAGCATGTTTTGCAGTTTGGCTAGCATGCACATGGATTGTTCAGGGCAAATGAGAGTACGGCTATATGCAAAACTGTTTATTTAAATTCTGTCTATTTATAGACATTGTATTTTTATGGTATTCAGAGCACTCTGAAAGTGACTTCTCCCAGATTGCCATCTTGTGGCCTATGGGTGGTAAATAGAAGAGACAGGCAGCAGCCATTTCAGCCAAATGCTACTTATCCAGAGGGGGAAAAATGGCTCAATTACTACGAGTTCCCAGACTCCAAGCTCCAAGCAGCTGCCCAGTCTTTCTGTAGATCTGCACAATGGCCATTTCACTGTTCATGACTTGATAGACAGGAGGGGGAAGAGTGAAATCCAGTCTTGTCAGTGTTACTGTACTCCTGGCAGCTCTGAGAACCGTTGGAATAGGGTGAGGAGAAGCCTGAATGGCAGAGATGGATGGTCAAAGACTACCCTGCTTGTTTATTTCACGAATGATGAAATCGGTTCTCGGGGAAGCCACAGGTCAAGGTCATATGGTCAGAGCCAAATCCCTGAATGTTAAGTGGAGTGGTCTTTTGTTCTTTCTCCTAATCACAAGGTGGTTGTTTGTCTTCGATTGAATAGACACAATATGTGTATGGATTTATCACATAGGACAGTGAGTTATTGAGGATAAACAGTATTTATTTTCAGAGCATGGTTTATATTTGAGTCCACACAGTGAAAACTGCAAGTGACCTGTTTCCATATCTAAACACCCACATTTACAACCTATTTCCATACTGAATATCCACATTTACAAGAAACGTATACACATCACTTATATCTACATTCTCCCCATCTCTCTCTCCCTCCCTCCCTCCCTGACTCTCTCACACACACACATGTCACCCTCATTTGAATTAATCTAATTTAAACAGATCACCCAGTTTTTCAATGCCACACAACAGACAACCTGTTTCTAAATTAACTGCATCTGGTACTGCTTTCCCACATCATTCATACAAATGGGAAGAGATGATTCAAGCAGCAAACGCTGGCAATTAGAGTCCCTTTCCTTGGAAGCTGGAAAACTGAAGCCCACATAGAGATGGGAGCCACCCTGGGCATGATCACTTTGGTCCTCTTCCACGCCACCTTCAGGGTTCAATAGGGATAACACTTGCTTCTACCCAGGCCTTTGCCTACCTAGGCATAAGAGATAATGATGATTGTTAAATTTTCATCCTTGAAATTGATTTTCCAAGCAATACTCTTTCTGATAATCGCGCTAAAAAAACAAATAGGGTGAGACAGTAGAAACAATACGAATAGAATAGCCTTGGACCAAGATAGACCCATCTTCAACCTTTGTGATCGTGAACAAATTTCTTAACCTCTCTGGCACTCAGTTTCCTCATCTGTAAAATTAAGTAAACCATGCAAGTAAAATTTAAAACTGTTTAAATTAAATAAGTAATAATGAATTTGAGAACAAGAGAGACTAAGATGAATTGTCCAGGGATAAACAGCTCTCAAGATGAAGGTGCCATTTAAACTCTTGTCTTCTGATTGTATAAATGTACTTGCCACAAACAAGGGGTGGGTCCCCATTAGGCAAGGCTTGACGAAAAGAAAAGAAATATGGCTCCTGTTTTTGAATCATTTCTTCACAGGAATTCTGCAACCCCCTGGAGAAGCCGAAGCACATTCCTTATATTTACTTAATTTTTAACTGGATTGATTTCTTGGAAACTTTACTTTTCACTAGAACTGCTGCCACCACACATGTGTCCATTTTAATTATCACTTGCAGATAGAGACTTATTTCACCTATTCGATTCTAAATAGCACATTGCATGCCATCATATAAGAAAACATTAAAATTCATAGAGGGTAATAATCCTGAATAAAAAGCATGTGAAATAGAACAGAACAAAAATTCTGCCCTGCTTACCAAAACAACCATACCACATAAGTTTTAATTTAGTCATGATTGTATCCAAATAGTTTTGTTTTGGATAAAAACATCACAGGTTTTATTTTGCCCTGTGACAGTGCGAACTTCTCAACTGAAATGATTCACACCTTTATAAAATCCTTTGACTCTGGTTTTGGATGAGTGGTGATACTTCTCTTGCAAAAGGTTTTTCATTGTCTAAATAGAAAATAAAACTCTACGGAATTTGACAATATTCCTATTAAAGTTGAAGAATACTGAATTTCTCATTGCAACTGAGAGTGCCATAAACATTGAGTGCAGTTCCAAAATGAGCAATGATTAATTATCCCTTGAGAGCCTGTGAAAGTGTTTTCCCATCTACCAGGTTGCTTTCCAAGACTCTTGGAACAAATGGTCCCTAGCAGACCACATCTCATATGGAGAAATTCAATAAGTTCTCGGATTTGTCACATTTCAGGACACCTAAACAATGGTGAAGGCGGAGAAAAATACCTTTGTGTCTTGATGTGCTGTCTTGAGAAGTTGCCTTTCACTTGAATTCTGACAGCGATGATACATGTATCTTTTCTGTACTACAACAAACATGGATACATCCTTGGATCATGTTCGCATCTATTCTGTACAGTTTCAAAGAAAATGAAGCTGAAAATTGAAACATTTTGAAATAATATTTTATTATGGACTCTTTAGGCTTTCTGCTGAGTTCTGGGATCATAATTGGTTTGCATAGGCATTAAGACATCTTCATTGGAAATACCAATGGCTCTATCTACTTTTACACAGAAAGAAAAACCCTCTCTGTGTCTAGACAATTTCTTCCAGAAAACTATGTAAGCAATGAAAATCTGGGAAGAAAATGAAACTTTAAGGAAGATGGTTATAGTGAACACTCTTGGTGCAGCATTCACATCCTGTCTGATCAGTTTTACCATTTTTGGTGCATCGATTCTCTTTCCCTCCCCTCTGGTGCTTTGAATTTAAGATGCCATCTGTACTTTCTGCTCTCTGTGGAGGACCGTCATTAGGTTCCTGGGGCTGTTTCACTCACAGACACAGAGAGCAGAAAATGTCTGGGGGGAGGAGATATATCAACCCTCCAACCCCAGACATCAGGTGGGGGTGGGGAGTGAGATCCTAACTCTAACTTGCAGCCACCTTGCCTTGAGACAAACAGGCACGGTGGTTCACATCTGTAATCCCAGCACTTTGGGAGGCGGAGGCAGAGGCGAGAGGATTGCCTGAGCCCACGGGTTCGAGACCAGCTTGGGCAACATGGTGAGACTTCATCTCTACCGTAAATCAAAAAATTAGCCGGGCATGGTGGCACACACTTATAGCTCTAGCTACTTGGAAGGCTAAGATGGAAGGATCGCCTGAGCCCAGCAGGTGGAGTCTGCGGTGGCTGCAAGCTTGCCACTGCATTTCAGCCTGGATGACACAGTGAGAATCCAACTCAAAAAAGAGAGAGAGAGGGAGAGAGAGAGAGAGAGAGAGAGACTAGACAGACTCTAACATAATTCAAACCCCAAAGCTCCCTGCAGGATCTGCCTGAGACTGGGAATTTACCGAATTGGCACCCTTTCCTCTCTTCTCACCCTTTCTTGCCCTATTTCCCAACACCTGTCCTTGTTTCTCCTGGGAGCACTTCTCCAATCCCAATCATGTACACACAAATCCTTGAGCACTTAGATTTCCTTAGGCCCGGTAGCTTTCTAAGCATTTCACAAACATCCTGTTATTAACCTGCCCAGGTGCACAGGTGGGCAGGTGGACAGGTGGACAGGTAAACATTTTTATTCTTACATTAAAGATGAGTAAGCAAAGGCTCAGAGATGAAGTGACTGTCCAGTTCACACAGATGGTGAGATCAAACTCCCAGGACAGTGTTCTGTCGAGTATTTTTCTACTTCCAGAGTAGGAAAATCACCATCTGATGCAGTTGACCTGTCTGAACTGCCCTGCCTGCCATGCACACAGCTTATATTGTACCTGATATATTTTATAAATCAAAACACACAGATTCATTCTGAAAATGAAGTTTCTTTTCTGCAAGATAAGGTACTAGTTCGAGTGTTTTACATTATTTATTTGGAGAAGTCTATTACACAAACATTGCTTTACTCTGCTTTTAAAGGGGTTCAGAGCCTTCTGCTTTAAGGACCTTATGCAAAGAAAAAAGAAGTTGTTTTAGGAAACAATGGAAAATCCTTTCCAAAAGAGTACTATTACATCCATTGGCTATTTGGATTTATCAAAGAAATTACTCTGTCTTCATAATTAAAGCTCAAAAACTTTTTTATTCTCCACTCTTTGTGGAAACAATATTTAAATATATACTAAATTCTGCATTATTAGAATTGCAATCTATATTCGTTAATGTGCTCCATTTTCACAAACTATTAATTATATTTTATGCAAAATTTTCTTACCTTTAAGGAAATATGTAGATGAGACATTCCTGTATCTGTCATTTCCTGGTGTGTGATGTCGTTTAAGAAATCTGCCCATGGTCGGGCTCCGTGGCTCAGCCTGTAATCCCAACACTCTGGGAGACCCAGGCGAGAGGATTACCTGAGCCCGCGGGTTTGAGACCCGCCCAGGCAACTTGGCAAGACAATCAATCAAAAATTAGCCGGGCATGGTAGCGCGCACCTGTAGTTCCAGCTACTTGGAAGGCTGAGGTGGAAGGATCACCGGAGCCCAGCAGGTCGAGGCTGCAGTGGCCAGGAGCGTGCCACTGCACTCCAGTCTGGGCGACAGAGTGAGACTCCAACTCAAAAATAAATAAAATAAAATAAAAATAAAATAAAATAAAAAGAAATCTGCCCAGCCTCCTCTAAAAGTTGAAAACTATATACTTTTTTCCATTTTGCAGTATGGTACTACTTATTAATTGCTTATGTTTTAATATGACAGGAAAAAATATCCATGGCTTCATTAGAAACAGAGAAAAAGAAATCAATGGCACAGAAGCTTCCAATAACTTCTGGAATATACAAACCAAATGGTATCACACTGACAGAGAGTAGCAGTCACTGAGCAACCTGAAACCCAAACTGGTCAGGACAGGGCACTCTAAATACAGAGGTCTTCCTGAAAGAATCACTGAAAACCCCAAGCTCAGTACAGCACAGATTTTTGGGTGGCAGCTGGGATGTTCGTTGGGCCCTCAGGGCTGCACCAGTTCTCCAAGCCACATCAACTGCATGAACTTGTCACTCCCACTTCACTCCTTTGTGGTCTTCCTGTGAAATAAAGTGATGACTTTACTACAATAAATTCAAAATGCAAGGGTTTTCGCCAGAGAGAGGAAGGAAAGAGCACCTCAGCTAAATTCCAGTTACATAAACCAGACAACTGTAATTAAACTAGACAATAATTATAGAAAGCTATAATTAAACTACAATTAAAAATAGATTTTAACATGGAACCAACCATGTTGCCCACCGAAGTTGGACTGGGTAAAGAAAATGTGGTACATATACACAATGGAATATTATGCAGCCGTAAAGAAGGACAAATATATGGACTTCACAGCAACTTGGATGGATTTGGAATTGATTATACTCAGTGATCTATCACAGAAACAAAGAACAGAGTACCCTATGTTCTCACTCATAAGCGGACCTTGAACCATTAAAACACTATAAGAAAGCATTTGGCAGTAATGGGAAACTGACAGGGGAGGGGGTGTGGGATTGGCAGTTGAGGGAAACTGCTAGGGGAGGGAGGGGCATACCTCATCAACAAGGGTATGTGCATGATCAGTGTTTGTATAACTAACCCCGAATTGCACCAAAGGAATTAGCTTTGCAATCAAACATCTCTCAACAAGCAAAGCCCAGGACCAGATGGTTTCACTGGTGAAGCGAAGAAGAATTAAGGCTGAGCCTTCTAGAATTCTTCAAAACATGGCAGAGGGATAAACACCTCCTAACCCTTTCTTGAGGACAGTATTACCCTGATACCAAAGTCAGATAAAGACATCAAAAGAAAACTATAGACTAAGGTTTGATGAATATTTATACAAATCTTCAAGAAAATGCTAGTAAGTTAAATCCAACCGCATATTAAGAGTATTATACAGCAGGAACAAGTAAGATTTATTCCAGAAATTCAAGAGTGATTCCATATAAAAAAATCAATTAATTAATGCAACATACAACATTAATAGTATGAAGGGGAAGAAAAGCACATGGTCATCTCAATAGATGCAGGGCAACCATTTGATCAAATTAAACAACAAAACAAAAGTCAAACTAGGAATAAAGGGAACTTTCTCGATATAGTAAAGAGAATATTTGAAAAACCCATAACCGATATATTCAATGGCGAAAAAGTACATGCTTTCCTTCTAAGATCAGGAATAAAACAGGATAGTACTACTGGAAATTCTAGACAGAGATGTTAGGCAAGGAAAAGAAATAAAAGGCATACAAAATGAAAAGGTAGAAAACTACCTCTATGTATAGATGACATAATATTTTATACAGACATTACTAAAGGATTCATAAAAGCTCTTAGAGCTAATAAACAAATTCAACAAAGTTATAGATACAAGATTGACACATACAGGACAATTATAGTTTTATCTACTAGCAATGAATAAACAATCTAAACAGCAAATTTAGCAAAACCATTCTTCTCAAAATAGAAATAAAAACCTTAGAAATGAATTGTTTTTTTAAAATAAAAAATAGTGGAGTCTCATGATGATGCCTAGACTGGCCTCAAACTCCTAGGCTCAAGCAAGCCTTCTTCCTCAGCCTCCCAAGTAGCTGAGACTATTCTTAGAAAAAAACATAACCAACTAGATGTTCAACTTGTATACTGAAAACTGCAAACATTGCTAAAATAGATTTAAAGCCATAAGTAAATAAAGGGAAGTTCTATGTTCATGGATTGGACAACTTAATATTGTTAAGACTGGCAGAACTACTCAAAGCGATCTATAGATTCAATGCGACTCCTTCAAAAACCCAGTGGGCATTTTGTGTAAATGGACAAGCGGATCCTACAATCTATATGAAATTGCTGAGCATCCCAAATAGTCAAAATAATCTCGAGAAAGGAAAAGGAAGTTGGAGTACTCATAAGTTCTGGTTTCAAAACTCACTACAAAGCTATAATAATCAAAACAGAATGGTACTTGTGTAAGAGTAGACATAGACATAAGTAGATTAGAATTGATAGTCCAAAAATAAATCCATAAATCTTTGGTTAATTAATTTTCAACAAGGGTATTAGTACCATTCTATGTGGAAATAGTAGTCTCTTCAACCAATTTTTCTGGAATAGCTGAATATTCACATGCAAAAAAATAAATTGGATTCCTACCTCACACATTATGCAAAATGGATCAAAGACCTATATGTGAGTTCTAAAGGTATAAAACTCTTAATAGAAAACACAGGGGTAATGTCCTCATGATCTTAGAATTGGTAAAAAAAAAATTTTAGATATGCTTTCAAAAGCAAAAGTAACAAGAAAAAAATACATAAAATGGACTTTATTAAAATTATAAAATTTTTGCATCAAAGACCACTCAAGTGAAAAAGACAACCTACAGAATGGGAGAAAGTATCTGCAAATTGTTTGCCTGTTAAGGTCTGATCTTCAGAATGAAAAGAACACATACAACTCCATAACAAAAATAAAAACAGCCCAATTGAAAAATGGGCAATGCACTTGAATAGACATATTTCCAAAGAAGACATATAGTTGACCATAGATAAAGGGCCAAAAAGCACTGAAAATATGCTTAACGTATTAGTTTTTAAGAAAATGCATATCATAATTTTAAAAACATAAGCACTGCACACTCACTAGAATGGCTCTAATTTACGAAGCAAGTGTTGGCGAGGATGTAGAAATATTGGAACACTCACACGATTGCTGGTGGGATTGTAAAACAGTGCAGTTGTTTTATCTGTGGAAGATAGCTTGGCAGTTGCCCTATGACCCTGCAATTCCATTCCCAGGTAGATACCCAAAAAAGTTGATAACGGTTGTTAAATATATATATATACAGGGACATTCGTGACAGCACTCTTCCCAATCACCAAAAAGTGGAAACAATTCAAGTGTCCATCATCTGTTGAAGAGTTCACTACATGGGGCGTCTCCATAAAATGGAGTGTTTTTCAGTCACACAAAGAATGAAGTTCAAATACGTTCGACAGTGTAGATGAACCTGGAGAACAAGCTAAGTGAAAGAAGTCAGCTACAAAAGGTCACAGATTATATGACTCGATTTGTACGGAATATTTAGAATAAATAAATTCATAGACGTGTAACGCAGATTAATGGAAGCTGAGGGGAGAGGTTAATAGAAAGTGACTGCTTAATGAGTATGGGATTTTCTTTTGGGGATAAAAATATTTTGGAACTCGATAGAGGTAATTGTTGCACAGCATTGTGAATTTACTAAATGCTCCTGAATTAACCTTAAAATGGTTAACCTTATGTATGTTTTATCTCTAGAAAATAGTGTATCACACAAAATTATAACAGAGCCCCCAATATTCCCACTCCCTAATGTGGGTGGCTTATATGATTCCCATTCTTTGAGTAGCTGGAGAACCTGTAGATATGAGGGGCTAAGACACCCCTGTTTAGATTACATTGTGTCAAAGGTGAAAACAATTTGCAGATATAAGTAAGGTCCCTAATGAGTTGACTCTGAGTTAATCAAAGGGGCAATGATCCTGGAGGGCCTGGCATAATTAGGTGTGTCATTTGAAGAAACATCTGCAGCAGATGTGCTCTTGCTAGCCTTGAAGAAGCAAGCCCCCATGCTGTAGGGAAAGGGGGCTGAGGAAGGCCTCTAGGCATGGAGGGTGGCCCCTGGTCTAGAGCTTCAAATAAGATAAGGGCTTCAGTTGTATACATCTATAGAAATGAATCATGCCCCAAACCAGTGAACTTGGCAGAGGATCCTGAGACTCAAGGTGACAGTAGTCCTAGCCAGCATCTTGGTTTCAGCGTAGTGAGGCCATGAGCAGAACCAGAGAACCGATGTCGTGAAAGAATAACTGCATTTGATTTTATTTATTTACTTTTTGTTACAAATTTTTTACAGCAGTTTTAGCTTCACAGCACAATTAAAAGGTGAAGAGATTTTCCATATGTTCTATCCTCCAACGAATCCATAGACTTCGCCAAGATCAAAATCCCCACCAGAGTGGTACATTTGTTATAACCAATGAACTTACACTGACACATTATTATCATCCAAAGTCCATAGTTTACGTTAGAGTTCATTCTTCGTGTTATACATTCTATGGGCCTGAAAAAATTATAACGTTTAGACAATGTATAATGACATATATCCACCATTATAGTATCATACAGATTATTTTCACTGCCCTAAAAATTCTTTGTGTTCTACCTACACATACCACACTGCAAGCCCCACTCCCAAACTTCTGGTAACCACTGATCTTTCACTGTCTCCATAATTTTATTTTCCAGAATGTCCTATAGTTGGAATCATGTAGTATGTAGCCTTTTAAAATATGTTTCTTTCACTTAGAAAGATGTATTAAGGTTCCTTCAACATCTTTTCATGACTTAGTAAATAGTTCACTTCTTTTTAACTTTGATTAATATTTCATTGCCTGAGTGTATCACAGTTTATCTATCCGCCTACAGATAAACATCTTGGTTGCTTCAAAGTTTGGTCAATTATGAATAAACTTGCTATAAACATCCTTGTGTAGAATTTTTTGTGTACCTAAATTTTCAACTTCTTTGGGTAGGTACCAAGAAATATAATGGCTGCATCATATGCTTCATTTTGTAAGAAACCCCCAAACATTTTCCATTCCCACAAGCAAAAAATGAGATTTCCAGTCACTTTACATCCTTGTCAGGATTTTGTGTTATTAATGTTCCAGATTTTGGCCATTCTAATATGTATGTTGTAGCATATAACTGTAGTTTTAATTTGCGTTTTCCTGATGACACCAGTACATCTTCTTTGTTGAGATGTTTCTTAGAGTCTTTGGCCCATTTTTTAATTGGGCTGTTTGTTTTCTTATTCTTTAGTTAGAAGATTTGTTTGGATAACTTGCATGGCAATCCTTTACCAGAGATGACGTTTGCAAATATTTTCTCCTGGTTTGTGACTTGACTTCTTAATCTCTTGATGATGTCTTTCATGAAGCAGGAATTTTTTATTTTAATGAAGGCGAGTTTTTTATTAACGTTTTCTTTCATGGATCAAGCTTGGTGTGTTGTATTTGAAAAGTCATCGCCAAATCCAAGAGTTTTATAGTTTTGTGTTTTACATTTGGGTCTGTGAGTCGTTTTGAATTAATTGTTTTAAAGTACAAAGATCTGTGTCTAGATTCGCTTTGTGTTTGTGTGTGTGTGTGCCTATTCAGTTGTTCCAGCACCTGTTGATATGATAGATTAATTTTCAAATCTTGTGCGAGCCTTGCATACCTGGAATAAATCCCCCTTGGTCATGGTATGTAATCTTTTTTATACATTTGTAATTAGATTTGCTGTTATTTTGTTGAGGATTTTTGCTTTTACATTCATGAGAGGTATTGGTTTGCAGCTTTCTCGTAATGTTTTTGCCGGGTTTTAGTATTAGGATAACGCTAACCATAGAATGATTTAGGAAATTTATGTTGTTTAAGCCACTAAATGTGTGGAAATTTGTTACACAGCAGTTGAAAGTTAAGATTGATAGTTATTCCAGCAGTAAGGTTCTTTGGATGGCTCCAAAGAACTAGGAAAGTCTACCAGACTCTAAAAAACAAACAAACAAACAAAGCAGCTAGTCACAGTGTTGACATCCACAAGTCAACTAGGAGAAGGAGCTTGGAGTTGTCTGGACTTTGCTATGATGGCATTGCTGCAAAGCCATTTCTCTTTGAGTGGATTACCATAGACCACTAGATCTTTCAAAAGTATGCCTTACATTCTTTTACTTGTCCTCGCAGCTAACTACTAGCTTTTGCATTCTGGGTCTTGGATATTTTCTGTTTATCACTGAGGATGGAGCATGTCTTTTCTCTTCCATACTGTTTGGTAATTACCTCTTTCACCACATGGGAGTGCCTAAAGTTTAAAGAGGTTATAGTGGAAAAAAGCTTTTTTTTTTTGAATTGGAGTCTCACTCTCGCCCAGACTGGAGTGCAGTGGCCGCTCCCGGCCACCACAGCCTCGACCTGCTGGGCTCTGGCAATCCTTCCGCCTCAGCCTTCCGAGTAGCTGGAACTACAGGCGTGCGCTACCATGCCTAGCTGATTATTTTGATTTATTGTAGAGATGAGGTCTCGCCAAGTTGCCCAGGCGGGTCTCGAACCCGTGGGCTCAGGCAATCCACTCACCTCAGCCTCCCCAAGTGAGGGATTACAGGCTGAGCCACCGAGCCCGGCTTTTTTTTTTTTTTTTTTAATTTGTCTGCCAGATAGCCAGAGTCAAAATTTCTTCCCACATTTTCACTGAATGTTAGGTGCCAATAGACATCGTGTTCCTTTTTTATTTATTTATTTTTCCTCTGCTAGAAGACACCCTGACTTTCCTCTTCCATGGAAATAACACAATTATTTAGGCTTATCTTTCCTGTTTCAGAAGCTGAAAGAAAGGAATTTTTTTTGGAATTTTTTAATTTTCTTTCAGCTGGTTTTCTCCCCGGGTGACATCAAAAGTACACTGTCTTCTTCACTGTCAATTATTTTCAGACCCAGCTTTCCTTGTGCACCCGGTTACACTCCACCAAAGTGGAGCAGACGCTAATGGCCTTGTGCTCCGCCCTCAGCCAAGTGTCTGGCAGTGGCCACTAATAAAACCATCTGTTACCAGGGTGAGTTCATAGCCTGTCACTGCTGTAATCTGGGGAGGCACAGACTTTCCAGGCTTCTCCACCATTAGAGATCCAATGGGGCCCCTGAGGCCTACAGCAACTGTGTACATAATTACATGAGAAAGGCTTAGATGGCTTTTCCATTCAAACTAGGTGATCTTCAAGCATGCAAATACTGTCATTAGATAACTAGACCTGAAGGGTGAGCTGAGGACAAGGGCCGCAGCACTGTAGCTTAAGCCTTAAATTCTTCTATTTTTTAAAAAAGTGAACATTTAGTTTAAATTAAGGAGCATATAGGAATAATTTGATCCAATATACAACACACAGTCACACAGTGGACACTGATGATGAGTTCAGCTCACAAATTGAGCATTAGCTAAAAAATATATACAGAGAGAGAGAATGGAATGAATATGTGATGGCACCTATAACTTGTCAATACTTGATGACCACTATTTTACTTGCCTAAATAGCATTATGTGATATGTGACACTACTCATAGTCAGCAGGTGATGCTCAGAGAGGTAGAGGGCAGAACATGAGACCACCCAGTTGTGGTATATGGCAGAACTAGGGCTCAGATGGAGGCTTTTTATTCTGAACTCTCTTCCCTTTCTATGACACACCCAGAGTGACCAGCAGTAGCTTCAAAAGTTTTGATTTCTTTTAAATTAGAGAATATTGTTTACTTGGAGTGTAAATTAGAGAGAGAGAAAAAAACGGTGATTTGCCTCCCCAAGGTAGGGGAGGGGGGTCAAAGCTTAAGAAAACATGACTTGGCCTTAGCTCAAAGAGCACATGGCCACACCATAGTTTAGCAAGGCAATAGCCAAAAGTTTTAATTTTTTAATGTTATCCCCTCTTGGGTTAGTCTTCCTTTCACCCCCATCTACCATGCCCAGGGCTCATAAATGAGATCGGCACCCATATAAGAGAGACCCCCAAGGGGAGCTAGTCCTGTCCATCATGTGAGAACACAGACAGAATGCACTGTTTGTGGACCAGGAAACGGGCCATCACCAAATACCGCATCGGCTGCCCCCTGGATCTTGGACTTCCCAGCCTCTGGAACTATACAAAATACATTTCTGTGACTTTTTAAGCTACGGAGTCTGTGGTCTTTTGTTACTGAAACATGAATGGATTAAGATATCTTCCAATCCACTCTGTTTTTAGCCTCTGAGGGACACTCTGGCAACACTAGTTTTCAAGAGGAGAGATGTCTCAGAGCTCAGAAACCTTCAGGAATGTCCAGTCACCTTCCCCAAAAGAAGAGGCTTCTAGTGGTCTAAACCTCATCCATTCTCTCCTCTCAGTTTAAGTTCTTTGCCTTTTTTTTTTTTTTTTGAGTTGGAGTCTCACTCTGTCACCCAGACTGGAGTGCAGTGGCCGCTCCCGGCCACCACAGCCTCGACCTGCTTGTTGGGCTCCGGCAATCTTCTGCCTCAGCCTTCCAAGGCGCTGGAACTACTGGTGTGCGCTACCACGCCCGGCTCATTTTTGATTTATTGTAGAGATGAAGTCTCTCCAAGTTGCCCAGGCGGGTCTCGAACCCGCGGGCTCAGGCAATCCACTCACCTCAGCCTCCCAAAGCACGGGATGACAGGCTGAGCCACCGAGCCCGGCTCAGCTCTCTGCCTCAAAAGTTCCCATTTCTTCTACCTTAGTGTGCATCACCATGCTCCCATTCTTTAACCCAGCAAGTTGTGTGCTATGGCAGAGAACGCCAGGGTAGCTCAGGGCCTCCTCTGTCACCAGAAGAAACGTTGCTTTCCAGTGTCCTTCTTCCTTTGTTTTTAGTGATCGTAACATCTACGGCAGCTTGTCCCACCCTGGTCCTTCTCTCCATATCTTCTTGCGTGCTGTGTCCTTGATCCTTGAGGAAAGGCAGGGGGAGTAGTCCATAAAGCCTAGCTTTCATAACTGATTTTACTCCATCTCAAGGAGGTATTACAGAAAAATAGATACACAGCTCGCGATTGGACACTTTTGCAGGGGAAAGAAAAAAAAAAGGTCTGGAGATCTGTGACTTGTCCTAAGGATGGTTCCGTGACCTCACAACGAGAGAGCCAACTCTGTGGATTTCAATGACCTGGTCAAGCTGTTTTTAAGGATGCTCTCAGAACACTGTGCTTATTTTATAGTGTTTCTTTCACTAGGCAGTGAGTGCCCTGGGTGCAGAGCCATTTCAAAAACATTTCTAAAATCTAGTGTCTTTTTTGGTCCCATTGCTTTGCAACTTGACTTGTACAAAATCTCGGCATGGGCCGGGCTTGGTGTTTCGGCCTGTAAACGCAGCACTTTGGGAGGCCGAGGCGAGTGGATTGCCAGAGCCCGCAGGTTCAACACGAGCCTGGGCAATTTGGTAAGACCTCATCTCTGCCATAAATCAAAAATTAGCTGGGTGGGCGTAGTAGCGCGCACCTATAGTTCTAGCTACTTGGAAGGCTGAATGCTGGGGTGGCCGTGAGTGTGCCACTGCACTCCAGCCTGGGTGACAAGCTTGTTACTCCAGCTCAAAAAAAAAAAAAAAAAAAAAAAAAATCTCAGCATGTCCCGTAGTCTCTGTAGGCCTCAGTTTCCTTATCTGAAGGAGATCTCCCTTATGAAAAGAGAATTTTCTATGGAAACACTCATTACACATTAACATGACCACAAATCACAGGGAGAATCTTGTTAAAATGCAAGTTCGGATTCACTAGGCCTTGGTCAGTGCCTGAGAATTTGCATTTCTAGCAAGTTCCCAGGTAATACTAACATTAATGACCCCAGGATCATGTTTTGAATACCAAAGACTCTATAGTTTTCTGTTCCCTCCGTCTGAAAAATGGGCTGTCCAAATCACTCACTACTCAAATGCAATGACTTGTGTGATTTCTAAAACTCTCTCTTAAACAATACCTCATCTGATTACAATCACAGCCTGTGAAGTAGACACGACGCGTATTATTTTCACTATTTAATAAAAGAGGAACCCAAAGCCTGGAGCACATCCATAGCCTTCCACGGCTAGTCAGCAGCAGAGACAAGGTGTAAACTTGTTGCTTTGCGTCCTCCTCTGATATTTTTTCTGCTGTGTTCATTGGCATTCACCTCTACACAGTAATGTTAACCTTTGCAGTAAGATTGTTGCACAAATTATCTCACTGGGGAACTAAGGTGACTGTGTGTTCTGAAATCTGAGACTCATATGATCCGCCCCTACACTCCTCGACAATGGGATATAAAACATTGTTTGCTCTTTGTAGGCACATTCTCCTGAGGAAGGGTCATTGCTTTAATCAAATTTTCAAAAAGATCAGTGACCAACCCAGAATGTTGCCTACTGGTTAGAGTTCAAAATGTATTTTAAAAGAAGTGAATTTGGGGCATTTTTTTTTTTTTTTAAGATGAAGACAATCATTTGGCATAACATAGCTGGGTGCTCCAGATGAAAGCTTTCCTCTTAAGGTTAAGAATCTTGATATTGAACATTACTCAGTTGGCAGAAGGTGGCAAAGTTGTCCACCTTTGAGGAGTGAGCAGGGTGGGAAGGGACCTGCCTTTGGCTGTTTTGTGCAAGTCTGCATTCCCAGTCTGGACTTCGGTCCCTGCCACTTCCAGGGGCTAAGAAGGTCCTTAGCAGTTCAAAGACCTTGTAGTCTGGGGAATCTACAGATTCTGACCATAAAGAGCCAGTTAGTTAATATTTTAGGTTTTGCGTGCCAGATGGTCTCCAGCCCAAGTACCCAACTGTGCCCTGGTAGCCTGAAATCCACCACAGACAATAAGTAAATGGGTGTGGCTCTCGTCCAACAGAAGGTTATTTACACAACCAGGTATTTGGTTGGCTGGATTTGGAGGTCTGTGAAGGGGAGGAGTGAGAGGTGAAATTTACTTCCCTAGAGGCAGAGAGTGGTTGTCATAACTCAATAAATCCCTCATGTTTTTCTTTTAATGGAGCAGGCAAAGTGCTCTATCTAAGAACAGCATGTCTTTGTCATTGAATATTCAAGCCAGAAGGAGCACCAAGGAGTATCAACTTGTCACCTCATTTTACAGACATGAACATTAAGGCCCAGTTAAGCTAATTGCTCAGAACAATGCAACTTATTGATAAAAGAAGCCTCCAGAACTGGCCCCCCATCTTTTGATTATCAAGTATCGTTTGCAGAAAAGGCCAAAGAGAGTCTAAAAATTATTCAATACAGCCCCAAAATCTAGACCATGAGTTGTTAATACTTAAACTTTCTAAACTCTTTTTTTTTTTTAAACTTTCCTTCAGATGTGTAATGTTGGAAACCATTAAATAATGAAAACCATTAGTGTTGCTAATGTTTTGTAAAATATCCCCTGGGGGACTCAAGTCTCTAAGTACTGGCAGAGTTCCAGATTTTTGTCTCCGTAGCAGGATGGGAAGTCGAAGGAGCCAGATTTCTTCTTTGGGGAAAGGAGTTCCCCTGAAAACTTTCAGCTGAAATCCCTAAAGTTAAGGAGCCAATTGCCTGTGGTGCAGACATTTCTTGTCACTGTTGCTCATAAATAAATGTTTTTTTCACTTTCGCCTATCGATCTTATATAACTACACAGCTTTTGTTCATTTCTTGGTTGAAGCCACCAAAAGGAATTTGTTTTTTGTTAAAGATAGACCGGCACGAGATCAAAACAACTCACTGAATTGGAAGCAAAGCAATTGCTGTATCTAGTCATGTTGCAACAAAGACTAAAACAAAAAAAAACTTCTTTGTGTTCTTTTTACATACCTCAGAAAGGACAGAAAACATGTAATAAAGCTTATAAATTCTGCATTGACCTTTATAAAGGCATTTACTTCCCAGGAACGGTACTTGTGATTTTTAGAGCTATAACCTCTGGTAAATTGAGAATGAAGGCACTTGATATTCTGAAACAGCGCTGTGCCGGCTTGGCTACAGTAACACAACTCTGCATCTGTCTTCATATGGGTTTATACTGTTTGTTTTGTTTCCTTACTCCTTGTTTTAACATATCTGGCAACTTAAGAAGCGAAAAGGAGGAATAAATAGGCCTAAAGGACAAGCTAAAAAAAATCGAAACTATCAAATTTCACATTCTATAAATTTACAATCTTTACAAAGAAAGAAAATTAACTTCTATAATAGAGGAACTTAAGAAAATCTTAGCATATGTTTAATTCTCATATTGGAGAGAAAAGTCAAACATAAAAAGCCCTAGCCTGCCAAGGTTTAAATAGCAACTTCTGCCTCTACGGCAATGATTTTCCTTGAGAAAATCTTCCATATGCTTGGTATGAGGTCCATCTGCAAATGTAATACCCAGATGCTCACTCTCCCTCCCAGAAAAACTTTATTCTAAGGACACATCTTCTGTGCTCTGGAGAACTGGTTTTTTTAAAAAATGTAATTTTCTCCTTTCTTTTTTTTTCAAAAAAATATATTTTTAAAAGATATACAAATATAGCCATATACAATTTGTAAACTTCGAAAAAACTAAAAAAAAAAAAAAAAAAAGAATCAGGATTTACCCCAAATCTTATCACTGACAGATAACTGTGTGTGTTAGTTTTACAAAAAAAAGATCCATAATTCCTTTTTCCCCTTTGTGTAACTTGATCGATATTTTCATTCTTATGAATCTTTTTTTGGGGGAGGGGGAATCCAGAGTCTCACTCAGTTGCCCAGGCTGGAGTGCAGTGGCATGCTCATGGCCATCAAAGCCTCCACCTGCTGGGCTCAGGCGATCCTTCCACCTCAGCCTTCCAAGTAGCTGGAAGCACAGGTGTGTGCCACCAAGCCTGGCTAATTTTGTTGGTTTATAGTAGAGATAGTCTTGCTTGATGTATCTTTATGAACCACTACTTTTTTATTTGAAAAAAAACCATATATGCATACATTTTAAAAATTCTGAGTATTAAAGAGTTTTGAATAAAGTCTGAATCTCTCCTCTGAGACTTCTTCCTCAGAGGCCAACATTATCGGTGTCTAATACATGTCCTCCCAAAATGAGTCTTTTCATCCACAAGCATAAATATTTGCACGTGTGTGTCTGTATATGTGTGTATGTGTACAAAAGGAATCACAGGATATATGCTATAACTCCATATCTTGGTTCTTTTTTAAATATTTACTGAATATTTCATAGAGCTCTCAGCCTAGTAACGGCTTCAAGATGTTTTATCTTAAGGTCTGACTGTACTTAAGCAATTTCCTATTGAAGAGCTTTTAGACCCTTTACCCAATACTGGCTACACTGTAACAACATTGATAAACTAGAAGAAGCCAAGAAGTCATACACAGGAAGATCATAGAATTTTCATTAATGATGCTAAAAAAAAACCTGTTACAGTATATGTGATAATTGCAGTAAAAATGCAACAATCTTGCTGAATACTTTGAGCATTACACATCTTTGTTTAGTATTTTTTTTTTTTTTTTTTTGAGTTGGAGTCTCACTCTGTCGCCCAGACTGGAATGCAGTGGCCGCTCCCGGCCACCGCAGCCTCGACCTGCTGGGCTCCGGCGATCCTTCCGCCTCAGCCTTCCGAGTAGCCGGAATTACA
>CAUYQG010158093.1:0-46575 GCA_963574415.1 Tarsius wallacei | reverse complement strand
ACATTTTCTTCAATATGATAACACACTCAACAATCACCATAATACTATAAAAAATCGAATGCCACTACTGGACCCCGGTCGGGGGCGGGGGGCCATACTTCATCAATAAGGATACCTGATTTCAAACCAGATGAAGTAGGGACCAAAATGAGGCCCAAACTTTATCTATACAGTGACCGTATATATACTTAATCTTGAATTGTAACTCACATCTTTAAAATAAGATACAATTTAAAAAATGTAAAAAGGCATACTGTATGAAATAAAATGAAATAAAAACAAACAAAAAATACTTTTCAAAATTTATTTTATTAAAAGATGTAGGGTACAAGTAAGGATTAGATACGTAAGTAGTCTATGTGTAGGTGAAGTTTGAGCCTCCACTGGTCCTAACTTCCCAGGGTTTAGAATCAGGAATTACTCTGGTAAAGTTTCGGGGTACAAAATCAATCAACATGCAAAAGACAGTGGCATTTCTATACACCGGTAACAAACAGGCAGAGAACCAAATAAAAGTCACAATTCCATTCCAATAGCCACAAAAAATATGAAATACTTCGGCATCTTCCTAACCAGAGAAGTGAAAGATATTTACACTGAGAACTATTAAAGAGTGCTCAATGAAATCAAACAGAAACAGACAAATGGAAATATATTCCATGCTCATGAATTGGCAGAGTGAATATTGTCAAGATAGATGACCATCCTACTAAAGGTAATCTACAGATTCAACACAATACCGATCAAATTAATGACATCATTCTTCTCCAACCTGAAAACAACAATACAGAAATTCATGTAGAATCAAAAACGACCAGGAATAGTCAAAACAATCCTCAGCAAATGAAACGAAGTGAGAGGTAGCACACTTCCAGACGTTAAACTTCACTATAAGGCTACAATAATCAGAACTACCTGGTATTGGTACAAGAACAGGCATATAGACCAATGGAACAGGACAGAGATTACAGAAGCAAAAACTCAATATCTCAATCAGCTCATCTTTGACAAAGCCATCAATAACAGCCATTAAGGAGAGGAGACCTTATTTAGCAAATGGTGCCGGGAAAACTGACTTACCACATGCAAAAGAATAAGATATTCCTTTATTTACAAAAAAAAAATGGTTTATGCACTTTCAGTGTAGCTTCGTTAATTGCTAGATTAAATAACATTGGCATGCAAATTTTATTCTTTAAGTTCTTACAAATTCAAATTGTTTTATAAAATCACCAATGTGGAATACAAAATCAGTTCCAATGCTCATAATATATGATTGGAGGATCCAAAAATTCAGTTGATAGCAAAAATGACCAAAGTTCTTTTTGCCTACAGAATGTTTTATAATTTACATTTCACCTAAAAATACAGCACATACTTTCTGATGATATGTTTTTCATAAGTCAGAAATGTGTATAGGATTTCTCTTCTAAGCCAAGGAAAAAAGTATTAATTGTTATGTCATTAAATTTATTATTGCTACCATTTATTAAAAAGCTATAAGCATTATCATCTATAGTAATTTTCACTAAAATTTTCAGGTTAGGAGTTATTCAATATTGGTAGTGTGGATGGAAAATATTCAAAGCCTACTGGAAATGTGTGTATTTCAGAAAATATCGCAATTACTAAGATAAATGATCAAGGCAATGAGCAATAAACTGGCAGTAAATTGTTAATTTCTACCATACAAATATTTTAACAATAATGACTTTAATTTTTTTACCAAGCTTTGTAGCTCCTAAGTGAAAGAGCCAAAAGTAGTAGTGATAAAAACCATTTACTTGTAAACAATAATAACGTGCCGGTAGATAGCAAAAGTTACTCAAACACTGCCTTGTATTCGTGTCTTATAGCAATTGGTTTACAGAAATCTACTTCAGTAATTGTCGGGCTAAGTTCTGCTTTTATAAAAACTAACTTCCTATTTCCTTGATTATTCTGATGGAAAAGCTGAACGACTTGGCTCTTTGATAGACTGTCGGCATTCAGTTCATTCAATACAGACCAAGGAAATACAAACTTTTTAAATCGATTATTAAACTGTGGTGGTTTTGCTTGCAGTGCCTCTATCCATCTCCTTATCTACCTACCTATCTGCTGCGATTTCAAGCTATCTATGCCATATCTCTACACATAATTAGAGGAAATAGACCCTAGGAATGAATTGACTATTTTGTGAATTTTACGAGATGTTTTGAATTTTAAATTTTATTCTAGTGAAACAAGTGTATAATTATGACTTAGTCAATCCGTTAAAGAAAATGTTTAAAAGGCATAGAGTGAGACTTTGAAACTTATTAAGCCTGGTATAATTCAAACCATCCCTGTTATAATTCAAACCATCCCTGTTAGTAGTTCTACCCAAGCTACCTTACCATTCTATACCCCAAACAAAAGAACACTTTTACCACCTTTTGAAACCCAGAATGAGATGCCATCAGGATGAAGAGGATCGCTATGTAAGACTCCTGAGAAGCTGAGGAAGGTAACCAGAGGTGAAAATCAGAAATTAAGCATCATTTAGGCAGTGAAGAGAAGCTGTATTAATTCAGGTAATTAAAGTGATTTTACTAAATTCGGAAGGATCAGTGTTCTCAGTCATTTAATCCTGCTTGAACATTTGACTTAAGCCAACCTGCCCCTAAATTCTGTGGTTTTCTTGTAATCTTAACAATTTTCACATAATTGTTTCCTGCACCATTACGTCAGACACTAAAGATAGACTCACAACCTTAGAATTAAAACAAAGCATCTGTTGTAAAAAATAAAGCTGTTTTTTTTCCACCCTCAAATAGAGTTAAAACCTGAAGTAAAAATGAACTTGGAAGGTTGTTATGCTTTTTATTTTTTCTCAAATAAGAAGTTCTAACAATAATAATGTCCTTCATAAAGGAAATGTATATGATTTATCAATATTTTTTTAAAATTTACTGTATCTTTGGAATTTTAACCAGTCCACGCATTTTTAAAAATAATTTTTAAATTATTTACTTTGAATAAATAGATCAGTCACAGTAGAGTTTAATAATTGTCTCAACTATTTTAGATACCTCATACAATAGAATCATGTAGTATTTGTCCTGCAACTGACCTATTTCACTTAGCATAATGCTTTTATAGTGGATGTGTTAGTCAATCCAGGTTTCTATAACAAAATACCATACACTGGTATTAAAAGCATTTTTATTTCACAGTTGTAAAGTCTGAGAAGTCAAAGAGAAAAATGCTGACTGATTGGTTCCTGGAGGAAGTCTTCTTCTGTGTCTGCCTTTTTACTGTTTCTCCACTTGACACAGAAAGAGAATGGAGGCAAGCTCTCTCTTGTCTCTTATAAGAGACCCACCCTCATAACCTAATTACCTCCGAAAGGCTCCATCTCCAAATTTCATCACATTGGGAATTAGGGTTTCAACATATTAATTTTAGGCTGACACAAACATTCATCTTTTGAAGCAATATTTCCTGTGTAAGGCTGACTAATGCTCCAAAGTGTGTATATGGTTTTGGTTATTTAAGATGAGTAAGTTCTAGAAGACTGTTGTACAACATCATGCCTACAGGTAACAATCCTATATCCTGTACTTTAAAATGTATTAGGAGGGTAGATTTCATATGAAGTGTTCTTGCCACAATAAAAATAAACCTTTCTTAATCTTTCTTTATACTTCTCCCAGTTCCATTTTTAAACCACTAGTATACACAGTCCTGAATTATCCATGCACAAGGCAGGGGTCAATGCGCATTTCAATAATAGCTACATATGCATGAAAGAAGAGGAGAAATAACATACTAATCTAATGTTTTCTCTACTTCCTGGCTGGTTCCTTATGTTGACATAACTCTGGCTCTTTCATCATGAACAATACATGAATAAGAGGATGGGGTGAAACCCTGTGTTCACAGGATTACTAACTTCCCTCAGGTTTTGAAAGTGCTGTTAATCACCCAAGAGTTAACCAGGTGGCTGGAAACTATATCAATCTCTTTGCCACTTTTTATATGTTTATTGTTTTAGTTGGAGTCTCACTCTGTCTCCCAGGCTGTAGAGCAGTGACACTATCAGGGCTCACTATAGCCTCGACCTCCTGGGCGATCTGTCTGCCTCAGCCTCTCAAGTATTCTTTTGTAGAGATGAAGTCTTGCTATGTTGCCCAGGCTGGTCTTGAACTCCCAGGCTCAAGCGATCTTCCCACCTCAGCCTCCCAAAGTGCTAGGACTACAGGCACGAGTCACTGCACCTGACCCTTTTTGCCACTTCTAAGTTGCTCTATTGACAAGGCACCGATCTTTTCTCACATTTATGTCTGCTTACTACTTGTTAGAGGAACATCCATCTATGCTTTCAACTCATAAAATATGTATAGAAGCCGGGCTCGGTGTCTCAGCCTGTAATCCCGAGCCTTGGGAGGCTGAGGTGAGTGGATTGCCTGAGCCCACAGGTTCGAGACCCGCCTGGGCAACTTGGCGAGACCTCATCTCTACAATAAAGCAAAAAATTAGCCGGGTGTGGTAGCGCACGCCTGTAGTTCCAGCAACTTGGAAGGCTGAGGCGGAAGGATCGCTGGAGCCCAGCAGGTAGAGGCTGCGGTGACCCGGAGGGACCACTGCACTCCAGTCTGGGCGACAGAGTGAGACTCCAACTCAAAATA
Organism: Tarsius wallacei; assembly: GCA_963574415.1. NCBI lineage: Eukaryota > Metazoa > Chordata > Mammalia > Primates > Tarsiidae > Tarsius > Tarsius wallacei. Next base: position 41,923 of record CAUYQG010158093.1, on the reverse strand, counting down.
TATATAGAGAGAGAGAAAGAGAGAGAGAGAGAGTGAGTGAATATTCTATGCTAGGCATCACTTTAAGACTGGGTGTAGAATAGTGAACTAAGTAGTGAAGGCACGACTCTTGTCAAGCATTCAGTTAAGATAGAGAAAAAAAACAAAGCTATATAAATATACAAGTAAGATTAATGAGTGGTGTATTGAATATTCAAATGCAATACTATTGTCCAGACAGACAAGGTAGATACTTATCCTGGGTGACCAAAAGATACTTTCTTAAACTGAAATCTGAATATTCACACGGATCTACTAATCTAACATTCGGAAGCAGCATTCCAAGCATAAGGAACGGTCTTTGCAAAGACCAAAATTGTGGAAATAGTCCAGCGACACTGAGGAAATCAGAGATGTTCCAGATGGCTGAAACATAAAAATTATATAAAGTCTCTGGCTTGCCCTTCTTCCATTTATCCTCATGATCCACGTTTTAATGAAGACATCGCTGTGCCCACCAATCTTGCACAAGTGAAACTCTGCCTTAGCTCTCTGCCTTAGCTGTACCACCAACTCTAGCTTTCTTCTACAATGATGTAGTAGTGAGTTGGCATTGGACCCAGTAGGAAATCTTGGCCCTCACACATGTGGCAGAAGGTGAGACCCAGAGAATGGAGGCCAAAACTGCATTCATTTTCTCTCTTCTCTCAAAATAAGCAAACAAACACTTTTTCTATTCTCATTCTTGCTCCTGTCCTTTTATAGACCTCTTTCTTTTCATCAATCTTTATCTTATCCCTGATATGGGGAAGAAAAATACATTTTGTGGTTTGAAAATATGTCTCAGTCCATTATATTTTACACTTGATGCTGTGTCCTCCAAATAATTTGTTTAGAGTCTGATTAATTTTTTTCTCAATTTTCAAGTCTGGGGTATTGTGTGGTAAGAAAAGGCAACAGGTTTTTAGTATTCAAAGTTATTTGTCTGCCTTAGATAAATAATATGCATATTTTTCTGCCTAAATAATAAAGCAATAGCTATACTATACCAAGAGATAGGTGCATACAAGTGTTTCTGTCTCTGTAGTCTTTCTGTTCTTCTTGTCATCAGGGACTGGCATCCCAGCATAGCAGGTGTTTGAAGAGCAGACACCAAGGTAGAAGATGTCAGGAGAAGTAAAACTATGAAATAATCTGGAGAATTGGAGGATTAGTGGGAACACTTGGCACATAGTCTTGAGACGGTAGAAGATTTATTTTTCATTTTCTTTCTCTGTGAAACACACAATTCTTGGAATTCAATATTGATTTTGCATAATAGCAATACAAGGGGGGACTCAAAGAACTATCATTATCTTTTGGAGGGTGGACCTCTTATACACTTGAAATTTGTTCCTTCGGATCAATCTGTCAACCAAAATTTTTGGGGGGAAATTTTGAGACAGTTGTGTCATGATTTGAAAAGAAACACCCCAAGTTGTGACGAGCAGGTGATTAGTTCTATCACCATGACAATGCACTTGCCCATCGCATTTTGAGTGTTCAGCAGTTTTTGACCAAAAAGAGTAAGACCCCTATGTCCCACACTCCTTATTCACCTGATCTCACCCATAGTGAGTTTCTGTTTGTTTGTTTCCTCAGTTGAAAATAGTCTTTAGAGGGAAACGTTCTGCCATTGTGGAAGAGGTAAAACAAACAAACAAAAAAAGGCAGATGCACTGAAAGGCATTACAATTGACCAGTTCAAAAACTGTTTTGAGCAGTGGAAAAAGCACTCAATAGGTGGAGAGTACTTTGAAGTTGACTAAAGTTTAAATATGTAAGGATAGATACACAAATTTTTATAAATAAATTCTGATTTTCTTTGAGTCCCCCCTCATGTATTTCAACCAAAATGTTAAACAATCTATTTGCATTATATATATATGTACACATATATGTATATATTTTTTATCCTACTTCGATGAGTTCAATACCATTATTTTCTGTATTTTATATTTCAAGAACTTAAGGGTGAATGTTTCCACACTCCAAATACTTGAACACAAATCTGTAAAGAGATCAATATTTGAAGATAGGACCCAGAGGTAAAAAGCATTATATGTCAGCTTTGCATTCAGTTTCAGGAAGGAAAGAGACAGTTCTTTCAGGTGTGCTTTTAGATTGTCTTACTTTTTTCATCATAATAAAGAAAATGAGTTGAGGAAGGTTTTTCCAAGAATAAAGATTGTTGTTTGGAAGAGAATCTTTTGTTACCTATATTTAGGTAAACTAAATAAAGTGAAGAATGTACTGGAAGGTTAGAGCCTCTAATATATCCTGCAATTTTAAAGCATGAAAAAGAGTTAAGAATTGCAATCACCTTGATGCTCTATACCTTTGCACATAATTATACATTGATAACAAGTAAAAATACAGCACGAGTAAGGCATAAATTTATAAAAAATAAAAACCCAAACTAAGTCCAATATAGAGTAAAATATTGCATTGCCAATAATACCTTATACCTTTGATCACAATATTAGCTGACCAATGATTTAGCATTAATCAAATATCATATGGCGATTCTTCCTGATGATTCTTAAGAAAAATATAGAAATGTAGAAAAATACGAGCCGGGCTCGGTGGCTCAGCCTGTAATCCCACGCTTTGGGAGGCTGAGGTGAGTGGATTGCCTGAGTCTGCGGGTTTGAGACCCGCCTGGGCAACTTGGCGAGACCTCATCTCTACAATAAATCAAAAATATTAGCCGGGCGTGGTAGCGCACACCTGTAGTTCCAGCTACTGGAAGGCTGAGGCGGAAGGATTGCCAGAGCCCAGCAGGTCGAGGCTGCAGTGGCTGGGAGTGGCCACTGCACTCCAGTCTGGGTGACAGAGTGAGACTCCAACTCAAAAAAAAAAAAAAGAAAAAGAAAAATACGTTTACCAAAGTCATGATTTTTGTGATTATACAGAAAAATATAGAAAAAATGTAAGTTGAAATTAGAAATTTGTGGTAGTATACTATATTGCTAATTGCATGATTAATTCTAATTTTTCATTTTGGATTTGGACAGACCATATCTAGTGTTGTGTTTTAACAGTATCTAATGCATAGACCATTTAAAAAAATAAGGCCAGTATCTATTTGTAGGTAGTTTCTATGGGTGACTTTATTTTTATCCTTTATATTTGCTAATTTCAGTTGGAGATTATTAGCTTTGCTTTTGTGAGTAAAACTATCAGAGAATTCACTTTCCCAATAGGATTTAACAAGATATTCCAATCATAATACTTTCATTTAAGAAATGTCAGTAACATGGCAAGCTAGGCATTCATTGCTATCCTGGTTGATCTTTATGTGGATAAAACTTACCTTTAAGCTGCAGACAGCTCTTTAATCTTTTAATGGTTCAGAATTGTCCAGCTGTACTCTGTTTTTAGACTTTTCACTGGGAGAGAAATCCACTCTGAGTCCCTTATTTTATTAACCTATTTGGCTGGATATATCAAAGTTTTAAAAATAATAAGACCAGGATTTTTATGACTTTATATAATGATACAACTCTCCTACTGTTCTTGTGATTTCAGAACCTACAGAGACTAGAACATTTTTATTTTATATTTGGTATTTTGCAAATTTAAATCACAGTATTTGCCCCCATTATGGTATTTGAGAGGTAAATTCTTAAAAACAAATGAAAATATGCCTAGAAATCTAACTTTTCTGTAAATACTACAAGAAAAGAGCAGATTAAATAACATCTAAAAAGATAATATTTTTATGATAAAATCTAAGCTTTCAGTGCCTACTTTTTTCTATATCACTATTTTTTTTTAAACCTGCAAATATACTAGAATCTCACAATGTGTCACATCTTGGGCTTTTTACTTCATTATTTTATCTCCTCTTTTTCTATTCCTTTTATTAAAACAGCAGAGGTCTGTTTGGAGCCCCCCTGCTTGGTGCTACTGCAGGGATTTAAACTTTAGTAAGTTCAAAGAAAACAAGAATTACAAGGAGAAGCCTTGGATTTATATAGATTCTTTTGAAGAGTTCAAAGTATGAGAAACCTTGCATGGTCAGGGTTAAGGTTACAAAGGGTAGAACATGCAATCTCTGTATTCTTGCCAACCTCTCATCCTTCTATATGATTCCAAAAACACCTTATTGAAAATGATACATACAGTATCAGTCAAGGTCCCATCAGGAAACAGATTTCCACTCAGATTTTTCATGTCTTTAATAAAGGAAATATTAACAGGAGAGGGTTGAGGGAAATAATAAAGGTCATTGGGCACTAACATGGCTTTCCTGGTCTTACATCAGAAAAGACAACAGGAGGAAATCACGCTACAGAAACCCAGTGAGAGTTAGAGCCATGGAAGAATTGGCTGACCAAATCGTGTTGTAGTGGTAAGTAGACAGAGGCACAGCCACTGGATACTGCAGTCAACAAGGAGCATGGATAAGAGCTATTCCTTCTCCTTCCCCCAGAGTTTTCTGGGACCTCCCATTAGCTCAATTAACAGGAAGCCAGTTCTTGTAGAGGTCAGCCTCCTAGAACAGAAAAAACAGAGATCTGATCTGAAACAGGGCAAACAGAAAAGGAATAGATAAGACATTGCCAGTTTGCTTTTTATGATGTTGTTTGAATTAGGAAACTCATATTTGATAGAGGGAAAGCAAAATCTTACTAAGTTACTGTATCACCATGGGATAGTGCCAATTAAGTCATCTGGCCACTAAATTATAAATTGTGACATTTGCCAGCTACAGAACTCTTAGTATTAGGAAGTGAGAATTATAGAGAGAAAGGGAATGAAATAATTTTTAAAATAGATACAAGAAATGCATAGCTGCTAAGATACGAGAAAATGCACAAGAAATGAAACATAAAGACACAAGTATAAATGAAGAAAGTATAGTTTGTGTTTATTTTATTTTTACTTAATTGTATTTTTTTCATGGTTCTTGCAATTTTGTATACTTAGTTATTAATTTGAAATTGGATGTCCACTACATACCCAATACACCCACCATTCAGCATTACAGGAATGGTAGAGCCCTTCAACTTTTTTGACAATTGACTAGTATTGAATCCAGACTTCAATTAAACGATCAATCCAATTGTTTGATTCAAGAACTTATGCTAACCCATTAAGTTACAAATGATCAATCTGATAGATTCAACCTTGTCTAACCCTGTGTTGTTCTTCTTTGTATAACCTCTTTAGAATCCATTTCCACTATTACCCTTCCAAATCAGCTGATCAAGTTAGAAAAGTGACACAATTTCTTTAGTGTATATGTATTTTCTTTGGGAGCCAAATTTAAAATGTTTTCTCTGAATCACGCTGGAGTTTAACTTTGGTTAAACTGCCTGGGCCTAGTGATGGTTACTGAACAAAACAGGATTCTTTGTGCAAGCAAACTAATTATGAGAAAATCATGTTAAGATTTTATAGCGGGAAGGACTTGCTTCTTTGTATAAGGAAGGATGGGCTGGTAATGTAGATGTTCAGATTCATCAGCATCTGTCAAAATCTTAGGTTCTTCTATTTCAAAACTTTTTGTTTCCCATTTACTATATGAAATTTAACATTTAACTAATATGACACTCTGCAGCCTGCATAGTAAGAGTTTTGTTTTGTTTTTCGATGATATTTGAGGAAAACTGTTTTCGAGTTGAAATATTTAATCAGGAAATTCATAGTTCTGAAAAAATACCAGTACAATTCTTAATAAAAATAAAATCATAAAATGATACGAGAAAGGTATTTTTTTCTAATAATTAATTATAACAGTTTTATGTTATAATTTCACCACTGACATATTTATTATACACACACACACAAACACACACACACACAATCTCTGTGTAGGACTACTTATAAAGTAATGAGTGTGAAAACTTAATCTCAAGGATGCAATAATTCAGGAAAGTCACAATTCAGTGCAAAATAGAAGTAGCTCTCTTAACCTAGTTTTCTTTATAACAGAGCCTGGGTCAAAGCTTGTGTGCTAAAATTTGATTGAGGTTCAGGGGAACGAGAATAAAGCAAGATGTATTGCAGTAAGCCTGGCTATAACTTCACAATATAAATGATTGCTTAACCATGCTGAATATTTTCCTAAAGACCCTTTATAGCAAATGCATCTTGGAATAATACATATGGGAGAGGAAGTGGCAACAACTAATTTGCTGGCACTTTGCAAATTCTAGTCTCTCATTTGTCAAACTCATTCCCAATATTCTCCAGTCTGATGGTGGATTATTCCCAGGACCTTATTTCTATAAAGTTTTAAGTGCTAGAAGCTGAAATTAGTTGCTAAAGTCATTTATTATTTTTTTGCTTGTTTAATATTTGAGAACAGAAACAAGAAGAAATGCTCAGGTGAGCATTTTAGTTTTAGATATAATGTTCTCAGCCCTCAAAGGCAACCTTTATCTTCTTCATAATTAGAATTAATTATTTTGACTACCAGAGCAAACCCAATTTCTACCCATTCCATTTGTCCATCTACATACCTACCCATCTACATACATACCTACATACCCTAGCTAGTGCCAACTTAGTGCATTAACCAATCTCTTAACCAAGACCATGAATGTTTCTCTTCTGTTAATTGTTCATAGAAAATACTTTATAAGGCCAAAGATGAGAGATAAAAGAGAAGGAAAAAGGAAAGTAAGGATGAGAGATAAAAGAGAAGGAAAAAGGACGAGAGTCTGGTCCACTCATTCATATAATGTATAGGCTTCTGAATCTGTTCAAGTCTGGGCTCTCCTGAGCAGCTTCTATCACAAAAGAATTGCACTTGGCCATAAACACATATATAAATTGATACGCTATGTGGCTCAGTTTTCAATCACTTTTTTCTTATTAAGACCTGGTAGCATTTCAGAAGATGTTTTTAAAAGAAAGAAAAGTTATTGGCTTTAAAAGGCATAACTTTTTTGTAGAACTATAGAATTCCAAGCTGTGACTCTCCTATCAGGCTTTTCCAAGAATTTTACACATTTCCATCTACTATGCATACTTAAAGCACATCAAATATGCTCGGTCATGTACACTAAGTCTTCTTCCTTTCTCTCACAATTCTGATTTGCTGCAGAGCTTCTGAGTCCCTCTCAAAACAAACACCTTCAAAGATATCCAATGCATGGATCTTAGTTGCACTCTTAAGTGTGTATATGAGCCCTCTAAAACCCAAAGAGCCTCACCAAGCATTGTGCCTCTTTCATGAATTTAGGAAGTGAAAGTAACAAAAACTCATCTCTTATCATAGAAAGCAAATCCCCCGCATACCACAGACTATTAGACTACCATGAATTCCCTTATTGTGAATAGTCATTTTCTTCTCTGTTAATTTTATCTGCTAACCTCTGGCATACATTTTCTTCCTTGATAATTTAGAATACTTTACACTTCGTGTTCACTGGATCCAGTTATCACGATACAATCAATACACTGCACCAGTGGAATGTCTGAAAAAAGTCAAAATTATAAATATCCCTTCAGAATCAAGTTGTTAAGAGGATAAGAAAATTAACAGGTTTAAGGCAAGACAATTCGAGTTTGCTACTGTTTTATCAGGTAACCATTAATTTCTTTTGATTCTCCCTACTGAAAGGAATTCGTCATTCTATACCATGCTGTTCTACCCCAATAAAGGATATCATATCTGAAATATCAGTTGCAATTGTGGCTTGTGGCTGACCTTGGTTAAGTTCAGTGTTGTCCACTATCATCCATGTGTGCAGAGAGAGGTAAGATAGGCATTTGAATAGTAGCCATAATAGGCATAACTACACCAGCAACCTTCACATCTTTATTAGCATCGCTAATAACCACTGTACATCCTCATGGGAGGGATGTGTTCTAGCTTCTGAATTGCTATGTTGGCAAAGTAGAGAGACGTTTCTTAGGTTTTCATGTAATCCTTTTTACCCTAAGAAGTTGTAACTAAGGATTAGGACCAATAAGGTTTTACAATTTATTAATATATCAATTCCAATGTATTAAATGTTGTCCCAAGGGAAATAATTACTATGGTGTCGATGGCCCCTTTGGCCTCACTTAAAAAAAAAATAAGTATAATCTGTACCAAGTAGCCTCCAGTAGCCAGTGTGTTTTTCCATTATCCTGATACACTGAGGAATAATGATGGTATTTTTTGTTCCTTGGTGTGAGTCAGCAAAAGTCACCGATGAAACTTTTTTTTTTAAGTTTTGGTATTTTTTGATACAAAATTAAGCTGGAAAATTCAAGAAGTTTCTTCCTAAAGGGGACCTGACCTCTACTTCAAACAGTGGGCTACAGATTTGTAAACTGAAACTGAGCAAAGGATCATAATTTTCCCTTAATTTATGTTTTTCAGCTTTATTGAGAAGTACACTTGGAATACCAAAAAAATGCATAAATTCCTGTACATAACCTGATGAGTTTGAACATATGTAATATACATAAACACTTGTATTACTAGCACTACAATTCAGATAGTAAACATGTTCATCACCACCAAAAGTTTTCTTCTGTCTATGCATGTATATAAGTGTGTATGTTTGGGACACCTGACTTGAGATCTACCCTCCTAACAAATTGATACTAACCGGCTCTTGAGCTTTTGATTATATGAGTAAAGCTGCACTATAGTTTGGTTGCCTATCTCTTTTCTAGGAAAACCATGATTTATTTAGTCATTCATCGCCACAGAGCTCTGAGGATCAAGTTATCTTTTTTTGTTTTTTTTTTTGAGTTGGAGTCTCACTCTGTCGCCCAGACTGGAGTGCAGTGGCCGTTCCCAGCCACCGAAGCCTCAACCTGCTGGGCTCCGGCGATCCTTCCGCCTCAGCCTTCCAAAGAGCTGGACCTACAGGCGCGCGCTACCACGCCCAGCTTATTTTTTGATTTATTGTAGAGATGAGGTCTCACCAAGTTGCCCAGGCGGGTCTCGAACCTGCGGCTCAGACAATCCACTCACCTCAGCCTCCCAAGGCGCGGGATTACAGACTGAGCCACCGAGTCCGGCAGGATCGAGTTATCTTAATAGCCTCTAATGTATTTTTCCTCATTGTAGAAATAATTCATTTGCTGCCTTTGTAGGTTAAGTTCTGTCACCTAGTTTCTACCATTTAATAGTCCCACCATATTTATTGGTTATTAGGTAGTCCATAACTTTATCTTCCCACTGAAAACTCTACCATGTAGATAATGACTACCATGATTATTCTGAGAAAAGTTGGTGTTCCCCTTGGCAGTGGATTCTTTACTACCTTAGTGCTGTTCTTTGGAAACTTTAAAATAACATAATCAGGTTCTAGATTATCTGGTCTTATATAATCAATTGGTTCTAACATTCCCAAATTTTTTTACTTTTGAGCTTTCCTCCATACTCTGGCTTTCTTTCTTCTTCAGCTACTGAAAAACTTCACTAAGTCCAATATAGATACTACATATGGTTACTAGGTAGTTCCAAGACTAAAAGATCTGATTTTTCAAATGCAGAGTTTTCTCTATGGAAATATCAGGGGTCTAGTATATTGTTTCCAGAGATTTTTGTTGCAAGCCAAATAGAAAAATACTTAAAGTAATCTAGTCGAAGGAGTTAAACACGAAATGTGCTTCAGTTTGGGGGCTATACAGTGAGTTGGTTGATATGGATTTAGTTCCAAGAAACAACTCCAATTGATGCCCAGTCAGCTGTCTGTATGAGAAGGTAGAAGGAATAAAATGGAAAAATAAGTTTCTAGGGAAGGAACTGAATAAATAGGTCCTCACGTCCAAGCCCTAACCAAATGGACATGGATTTAAGACAATATTCCAAGCTACACAAACACACAGAGAAAGCAAAGCCAAAGCTACATCAAAAAAATGAAGTAGAGTAGCAGAGAAACATCGGGGTCTAGTAGATTCTCCAATTGGCAACATTTTGTAAATCTAATCTAGAGCAAAAGTAATGACAGTTTATAGACTTTGTATATTTTTGATAATGAAAAATAGAATCTCCCCTCCATTTCAGACAGAGTTGACATTTATAAAGCAAGAGTAACATATGTTGGCAAGTCTAAGAAAGTAAGAAACTAACAAAATAATTCCTGCTCTTTAGTTTTGCTTGTGCATGTTTCTTTGAAACAAAATTAAGTAAAATTATTATAAATTCATAATTTATTGTGTAAATTGTGAGAAGCATATATTTTTCTAGTAACTTTTTGATGTCTAAATGTATGTATGGACATATATTATGCTAATATGTAAAATAACTTTTAAATAAATTTCAACTCTACAATTTTCCATGGCTTATGAAGAAAAAATGTAAAATTATAATTATCTGCTTTTAGCGAATGATTAACTAAACACATAACATACTGCACTAAATAAAAGTGTATTGTATAATTTAAGTATTTCCAGAGGTTTTGAGGAAATAAGACACCAGGCTAATATGGGAATATTATATAATCATCATAATACTGAAGAAAATATTAACAAATAATTTTCCGAATTTTGACTTGCAATATTTTGAGTTTTATTTTGAAATATTTTAATTTTTAATAAATAATTAATATATTGCATTAAAATAGTTTTTATTTTAAGTCAACAGAAGGAGTTTAAGGAAGTCTAGAATTTTGTAATTAAGAATATACGTCCTTTAGAAAAACTTTGTTCAAAATGATCAATTTGGATTGGTTTTCATGGAGGCAAAATATGTGACTTATTCAGTGTCAGTGAAGATGCTAGTAAAGGCACATATGCCTCTGAATGTCTTATCTTCTTTAGCCTGCATTACTAGTGTTAAGACAATGCCAGGTCAGGTGTGTCATGCTCAGCAGAGTTGAAACCAAGGCGTTTCAGATCAGTCAGTATCATATGCATAACTAAAGGACTGACAGATTTAGCAAATGTGCTGAGAGACGGAGATGGACACTTTGAGAAAAACATATTTCACCTCTTCACTTCTGTGAGTTGCATGCACTCTAGTTCATTTTTTTCTGACTTCCCATCTTAATTAATTCTTCAGCTCTAATTTTCCATTGAAACAATTCATAGCATTTTTTAAATTCCAAGGGCAATGTTTTCCTTTTAGTTCTCTTAGGCTCTTTTTCAAGTATGAATGTTTAAACAATTTTAGATTCTTTGGTTATTTTGGAATGCTTTATTAATACATTTTATCACTTTCTAATAATTATTTAAAGGCCTCATCCAACAGTTCTATTAAGCCCTTGAGATTTTACTTCTGCTTTCAGTTGTGTCTTTTGTCTTTTATTCATTTTACATTAAATTGTTCATGAAAGATAGATTGCACAGTGCCTTCTCTTGGACTTGTGATCAAGCTTGCAGAGAGAATTGGCAAGTGCAAGTCATGAATGTTATGAGATATGAAGGGTTGAGAGAAAGATGTCAGGAATTGCTCCCATTATTCTAGTCTGATTAATTTTATATGAAACACTTCCATTTACTGAGATTGGGAAGAAGTGAGAGTTAAGACAGTTGTAAAGAAAGAAAATAGACATTTCAATTTTTGGATAAACTGTAATTGAAATTTAAGCAATTTTGTGTTCAAGTCTGAGCTCATAAGAATGTTTGCCTTGAGGCTAGCTGTCTGACTGCTTAATGGATTATTTACTTCTAATTCTACCAGTGAAGCTCCACTAATTGAAGTAATTCACATATGTTTGTATTTTTTTTACTCAAATAAGCTAACTAGCAAATGCACCAAAATTAAGACAAATACGTAACCACAGCTTTAAAAAAAAAACTTTTCTCTTTTTTTTTTCTTTCTTTTTTTCTTTTTATTTTTTGGAACATGCTTTGTCATTGTCAATGGAAATATAACACTCCCATATGAATTGTGACATATAAAGGATGCTTACAGTTAAGTTAAATTAGTTTTCAATTTGACATGTATTTGATAAGCTAAGAATGAATTTTAAGAATCAAAATGAGGACAACTTATATAAGAAAGCATATGAAAAATACTAAAACTAAAACAATAAAGTTTTATTAGTTGATGGATATTGAGGTATGGAGTAGTATTTTAACTTTCTAATAATGAGAAAACGTCACCTTACTTAAACTTGATGGAGTAGATTATCATTCCTGCAATTGAACCCTAAAGAACAACATTCAAAGGAGGAAGTAACATAAAGTGAAATGCTGAACTTCAAGAAAGTGGTTGTTCCTAGGGTCTATCCTGCCATACACACACGCACACACACACACACACATATGACTATATATATAGTCATATATACTGTCATATACAAATATGTATACATGTATATATAGCCATATATGTGGTCATATACAATGGGGGACCAAAATAACAGAATTTATTTATAAGACATTGTGTATTTATTTTTACATGTTTAAACATCAGTCACCTTCAAAGTACTCCTTGTTTAATTCAATACACCTATTGAGATGCTCTTTCCACTGCTCAAAACAGTTTTTGAACTTGTCGGTGTGGATGCCTTTTAGTGCTCTGCCATTTTTTGTTTCACCTCCCCCACATCAACAAAATGTTTCCCTTTGAGGACTTTTCTCATTGAAGGAAACAAAAGAGACTCAGGATGAGACTGGGTGAATAGAGAGTTTGGGGCATGGGGTTCATGTCATTTGGTGTCAAAACTGCTAAGCATTCAGCACTGTATAAACCAGTGCACTTGCAAATCACCCATCATTAAATGGACAAATGCAGAAGAAACTCCCCCCCAAAAATTCGCGGAAGCCAAAGGCAGACTTTCACAACAATGCTAGCTGGTTCACTGATGCCGATGGGTTCCTAAAACAGTTACTTAGCAAGGGAAAGCTGTACTACAAGGGATCCACCCTCCAAAAAACAATTCCATTTGGGGGATCCACCCCCCATATATATTCAAATGCTTCAGGTATTTGTGAAGCACTTGAAGCCAAGTGAAATTTTCATAGGTACATGTTGAATGTGAAAAATCCCATTTCAGTATACAAATTATATAAAGTATCTATATGATATATAAATATAATATATACCATTATATATGTATATGTATATATTATATATATGCTATATATATGTGTGTGTATATATGTGATATATATATGTATACATGTGTATATATATGGTATAGGAATATAACAAGAGTACAGGTTTATATGTCATGGGAGAATAGAGGTTTGTGAAAGATCATGTAAGCATTGGTATCTTAGATTAGAATCAAATTGGATGAGGTCTGAGGATATCAACTGTGATAATTCTGTTCATGTGACAGCCCTAATTTTGTGCAGAAGGACAGTGGGCAACAGTGAATTTTAAGCACAGGGAGATCTATTTTTAGTTTAAATGAGCAAACAGTTTCCTATTCCTCCCAACCTTAAATATTTTTATTTTGTGCAAGTATATACTTGAAAAGGCCCTTAAGATAGAAGACAGATATGAGAGCCAGGTTCAGCTAAGAGAAACAGTGGTGTATTTCAGAAAAGAACCATGGAGGGAAAGAGAGGAGAGGTAGAGTCGCAACACTGTTCATTCAAATTTAACCTTTTATAATATTTAACAGCTTTTATTAAACAATATAAAATACATTTTGCACAAATGTTTCAGTTATCTTTACTTTTCTGATTATTTATGAAATAAAAAGAACTAAAATTATAAAGAACTAGTATTTTTGCATTATATAAAATTACACTCAACCAATTTTGTGCATGAATAAGTTCTTATTTGAAAACCTTTGTTTAAGAATTGTTTAAAAATACAACTCAAAGAATATAACATGATTTCTAAGTTTGAGTTGATAGTCAAAGTAATCAAATATATAGAAGAGTAGTTAATTATTTCTTAAAAGTACAGTAAAATAACTGGGGACATGAAACTCAGCAACAAATAAAAACATTTTCTGACAACAAAATAAATGACTACCGTATTTGAAGATGAATATATACTTATTCAATTTGCTCTGGTTTAGCTGTGTTGCATTCAGCAGGAAGTTGTCACAGGGCAATGAATTTGCAGTACACACAGATGGTCCTGCTTCTTGTAGGCACAAGAGTCTGTATCCATCCATGACAGCAGAGCACCCTTTTATTCTTTTTTTTTTCTCAAGGATTTCTGAATTACTTCTTTTCTATATAGAAAAGAAATATGCCCTTATATTTTTCTTATACTTTTGGAATAACATATACTGAATTGCTTAGAACCATAATTATTATCCCATTGACAAATTAAATCATGTTTATGTTATTTAATTCATAAGATATTTACTTTATGCAAAGTGGTTAGAAAATGTTTAATTGTAGATTTATTGGAAAACTGACCCAGAAAGATCAAATTATTTGCTCAACATTATTCTACTTAAAAGTTCCAAACCTAAAATCAAGTAATAAATCAATTATTTAAATAACAAATAGCAAAATGGTGCTAAAGTACTTTGCTGCAGACATCCATATTTGTTGAGACATGAATCTGTGCTTAAATGTGACTAAAGTTATCTTACTACTAGTTAAAATAAATCAGTTAATCAACTTATTTAGTTTAAAAATTCAATACCAATTTTTTTTCTCATCATTACTATGATGAATGTAGGGGGTTTTTTTTAGTAGTAGGATAGAAAGTAGAAGAAGAATTAGAGCTGTAAGGAAGTTAGAAGAGAAAAAATAAGCATAACATATCAGTGACTTGTCCATATGATTGTTAAACACTACCTTCAAATTTTCCTAAAATTATCTCAGAAATGTGATTATGTCCCATTTGACTAAAAACAAAAACTGAGCTCTACAATCAAAATAAATAGAGTGAGAATGATTTGACACTGTACAATCTTGGCACTTCAAGAAGATCCAATGTAAGGGAAATTGGATTCCAATTATTTCTTAGGACTATCTGAGAAAAGAAAAAAAAAAACCAATAATTACACATTTGCACCTACACTTTCATTGTTAAACCTTATCTAATTTATTGTTTAAAGGCAAGCTCTCATTACATGACATGTCTATATGATTCTGCATATTCTAAGACTTCTGGTTAGAATATCTTGTCTTTATCCTTTGGAAGTTCCCAACCCTTCATTCCAAGCTTAGTTTATATCCTGAGAAAGATTTTCTGATTCACTCCCCCAAACCACCAATGTGATGCTCTCTCCTTCTTAATATACTTTTAGCATTCTTTATTAATTCCTGTGATGGGCATTGTGGTTAACCATTATGATTTTTACTTCATTATATTCTGCCACATGGTATATCAGTGATGCCTTTTGTGGGATGAGTAGTACTCCATCATTTTGGATAAAGAAAAAGAAGTAGAATTTTTATTAATCATTGAATCATTTAATCAATCCTGAAGCCTATCTTACCTTTGTATTTTCTCTGTCTTCATGGGTCTTCAGGTATATTCAGGCCAAAGTATCATAAAATGTAAACACTTATAACATTCCATAAGCTATTCTTAGAATTTATATGGACAATAATAATCCATTATCTCACTTTTTATGAAGAAGATAACGTTTTTTTTTTCTTCCATTATTGAAATGAGGAAACTGAGGCCTAGAAAGGTTAAAAGGGTACCCAAGTATTCATTTAAGTATACAAGTAAATACACTTACTTACCAAATATACAGGTAAGTGCCGGCTAATTTTTGCAGAAAGTGTAAGACCTGTATCTAGGTTATTATTTTTTGCATGTGGATCTCTAGTTATTGCAGCATCATGAGTTGAGTTGCTTTTACTCATTTATCAAAAATCAGCTGACTATATTCATTTTGGTTCATTACTGGGCTATTTTGTTCCACTGATCTATTTGTCAGCATCAACTGTCTTGGTTACTGTAGGTTTACAGTAAATTTTAAAGTATGTTAGTGTCAGTCATTGACAGTCAGTCTCTGTTCTCGCCATCAATATCTTTGCTATTCTGTTTTTTGCATCCCTATACACATTTAGAATCAGATTTCGTATATCCACAAAACAACTTGCCAGGATCCTGATTGAGATTCCATTGATTCTATAGTTCAAATTGGAAAAATCTTACATCTTCACAATTTTGAGACAGCCTACAAACAAACATAGACTATCTCTAGGTTTTCTTGGCTTTCTTTCATCAAAGCTTTGTAGTGGTCCACATATAAATCACATATATATTTTGTTAAATGTATATTTAAGAATTTCATTTTTAGGTGAAAATGTAATGGTATTATGTATTTAATTTCAAATTCCATTTGCTTATTGATGGAATTTGAATAAACTGACTGTTTTAAATTAATCTTGTATCCTACTACTTTGTAATTATTGCTTACTCCACTTTTTGTTGTTGTTGATTGGAATTTTCTACAAAAATAATAACATAATCTATGAGCAAAGGCAATTTTTTTCAATCTGTATATCTTTTATTTTATTTACCTAGCTAATGAAATTACCTAAAAATCCATTATATTAGAAAACCAAACTAGAAACAACAGCCACAAAAACAGTGTTGAGAGTAGATTCTTTATGTTGTCCTTAATCTTAGCAGAAAGGGATCTAGACAAAGAAAAAAACTAGATACAGAACTTATAACATTCATAAAAAATTAACTTGAAATGGATCACAGACCCAAATGCAAAATTCAAAATTATGAAACTTCTAGAAGATAGCATAGAGAAAAACATTGCACTAGGTGGACAATATGTCACATATAAATAAGATTCCAGTTAATTTGAAATATTTATGTGGCTTTGATGTATCAGATAAATGATAGATATAATGAAACATTATAAATAGAAGGTTGTATGCAAATATACCATTTGAATAAGGAAATTAAGCATCTATGAATTGTGGTGTCTGGAAGGTGTCGGCAACCAATTCCCCACGGACACTGAGGAATGACTGCATAGAAGTGACTGTACTCGAAACTGTCCAGGTATAGTAAGTGTGACTGCAATTTACTGTAAAATATGAAAAACAAAGATACACTTTTTCACCTAAGGCATTAGCTTTTTCTTTCTTAGTAACACATTTTCTAATTACAATAAAGAAAAATATATTCATTAATTTAA
Organism: Tarsius wallacei; assembly: GCA_963574415.1. Lineage (NCBI taxonomy): Eukaryota > Metazoa > Chordata > Mammalia > Primates > Tarsiidae > Tarsius > Tarsius wallacei. The sequence continues at coordinate 24,962 of CAUYQG010158093.1, read as the reverse complement.
ATGTTGAACCCATTGTAAAGTGTTCTATATATAATTGTATATAGCAAATAGCATTTCTGCCACATGTTGTTCAGTCTATTAGTGTGTCTTATGCTGTGTAAAGTTCATCAATTGTCTTTAGGTATTTTGTTATCAAGCCTGTCACAAATGCATTATTATTTTTCTGGTTTATCATCCACATTTTTGCCAGATAGTGTTTTACAAACAGATGACAATCACAATCATAGTCTAATGTTCTCATTCTATCACCTTTCATAGTATTGAGATAGCCATGCCACTTCCACAGTTTATACTATACCTGAACGACAACAAATGTTTTTTTAAGTTTGTACATTTTTGGATGACTCTGTTAATGTTTGGGAGATGTTGAATATCTTTCAAAAATTTCATACCTATAAGAAATTATTTCAATATGGAATTAAGTCTTTTGAATTGTCAACATATTTAGTTCTCAAAAGGTCAATGATGGCCCGTACTGTGGCCCATACCTGTAATCCTAGCACTTTGGGAAGCCAAGGTGAGTAGCTTGCTTGAGCCCAGGAGGTGGAGACCAGCCTAGGCAGCATGATGAAACTTCATCTCTACTAACAACAAAAAAATTAGCTGGGACATGTCTGGACATTGCCTCTTTCCCTCAAATCTGGCTTCTTTCTGTCTATCCCACTCCTCTGCCCAGGGAACAGTCCCTGGCCAAAGCTGGTCTCTGAAGGACTTGGATATTCCACAACTTAATGGGGTTAATGAGTCATGGGATGCAGGTAACCAAACAACCTAAAGACAATGTAGTTGTCACTCTTAATCAATGTGATTGTAAACACTGTATAGGAATTTGAATAAGAAACTTGCTTGATTATAAAACTTCACGGTGTTGTCTCAAGGCACAGATTCTTTCATTATCACTGACCCGCTGCCATCTGTGACCCTCCAGTAAGTGTAATAAACCAATGTTTCTCCCTGCTGGACTTCTGAATGAATTCTTTGGAACAGGCAAACATTATGAGCAAGTCCTCTCAGATTTGAGGCTACCGCGTACAGAGTGGTGGTGTGCGCCTGTAGTCCCAGCTGCTTGGGATGTGGAGGTAGAAGTATTACCTGAACCTGGTAGGTTGAGTCTGCTGTGAGCTGTGATCATCATGGATCATGTCACTGCACTCCAGCCTGGGCAACAGAGTGGGACTCAGAAAAAAAAGGAGGGGAGGATCAATGATTAAAATAGTAACAGTAAGAATGCATTATGAATACAATCAACAATTACAACATTATTTATAGAAAGCTTAATGCGTTTTGGAATTGGGTTTAGTCCTCTTTCGTTGCAGATGTATCTAATTATATCACTAAACCAATGTGGCAGACATTATTATTATCCACTTTTTAGCGATGAGGACATAGAAGTTTGTAGAGAAATAACTTGTTCAGGAGTCACAAAGCAGTTTAATGGTGAAAAGATTTTTTAATTTAGAGATTTCTAATTTTAGAAGAAATGTCTAATAACTATATTGCTCTAGTTTATTTGTGAACATCTTATTTTCAATTACTTTCTAAAAGTGTTTCTGTGGTTTTATTGTAATAGTAGAAGTCAGGAAGTAATTTGTTCATTTGTATTGCTATCAACCTTTTTCTTTTTTTTTTAAGTTTGCAGGCTCTTCAATGCTATACAACAATTCAAAGGCAAAGAAAAGAGGTTTATTTTTGAGCTGCAAAATATATCAACATTTATCTGATGGCATGCAGTGGAGTCACAGCACCACCCCTACTACCACTCAGCATCACCAGTCTTCTCTACTCTGCTGGAAACTGCTTGAAAATGAAGCTCATGTATACTTTATCATGAGTGTCTCAGTTGATGGTTCATGGTGTAGTTAGCATGCTATTCTTATTTATTAAAATTTTAATTATTTTTTTTGAAAGCACAAAGAAAAAGACAGTCTTGGGTAGAAAATGAGATTTTTATTCTCAAATTTCAAAGGAGAGTTTAATTTTTACTTGATTTTAAGACCTCCTTAAAAATGTCCATTCAATTTTTTTTGAGAGTTGAAAGAAAAAAGCAAGACTATGGAGGCCACGCTCTATAATAAAAAGGATTATTTATTGTTATAGTTCGACATTATTGGGCGCCGTCAACATATGAAAGACAATCTTGTTATGAAAAGTCAATATAGATGGGTAAAAATATATGAATAACAATTTATTGCCTCAAAGTTTACACGCACATTATAAACAAGTATTATTTTCATAATTAAAAATTGCAGCTTTGTTTTACACTTTTAACTCGACTTATTTTAAATAATAAACAAATGTTAATAGTAAATAAAGGTAACTTGATGAATAGTATGATTTCAATTTAGATTACAGCTGATTTCAACTTAGATTACAGCTCCATTCTCATTCTCTGGTGCTTTTTCCAGTATCTCCAAATTTGTTGTCAGATGGATTTAGGCTGCTGGTCTTGAAATAAACATTGCTGCTTAGTGCACAGGTGGCCAGGTGTGACATAGCTCCGAAGAAAATCTTTCTTCATACCTGACAGATGTGTGGAGCTTTGTAAAGTATAATGATGTCTGGTGGCGCAGTGTTTCTGTGGCGGTTACTCACAACAAAGGATATGGTGTAGGTATAAAACCAGAAGGTAGAATTTGAATTATATGAGTTCTTTTTCAGGCATTTTATAGACTCCAACAATAGGTTATGCAGTACACAGGTTAAAAAGTAAAGGCTTAATAATTAGTCACTGCAAAGATTACCAGTAATATCTGGCTCTATATCTATAGTGTTCTATAATTATCTAAATAGTTATCTGAGTTAATAATTTTTTTAAAATATTTTAAGCAGGGTTTAGAATATAGGAGAAAACATTCATTAAATATTAGGACCCCATTTCTTTGAAAAGGAATAGCTATAATAAAAACAAATACGATTTATAAAATATGTTTTTGTCTAGAAGTTGGTACATAAAAGCATGTGAGATATTCAAAGACATAAAGCATAATTATGGATCTGAAAGTCTATAAAATTTCATTGATGATGCAAAATGACTATCTATCACAAATGACTTTGTTGTAAAGAATTTACATAGAACAATGGTCTTTACCCAGATGTCCTTGGGCTGCCAAATTGTCAACAGATTATGTACAGATTCAATAATTAGACCAAAATTTTATTTTTAAAAATTAAATCTCATTTCCTATCTAAAAAAAAATTATTGGTAAAACTTTACATTAGCTATGTCGTATAGATAATATTTCATTTCAAAGAATCTTGGAGTCCATCATGTTTTGTAGGACATGTTCAAGGAATGTGTAACTTTCATCATACGCACACTAGAATGTGCACATAATTTCCCTTTGAGAAGAATTAATGAAAACATCTTGACGTTATGATTATGGACATCTGTCTTTGTTTATGTTCATCTCAGTTTAATGCAGAAAATGTTAACCAAAGAATGTGGGATGAAAATTGTGTATCTTTCAGTTTTACTTTCATTGCTTAGCACAAAGGATGAAAAAAAAATATTGGGCTTCTTGTGTGGTAAGTGCTTAGCTAATGGACGCATAAAGCAAACAGAGCTGAAAGGAAATGTTTTATTGCTCCGTTCTGGACCATATGGATTTTTGTTGCTCTTGTTATTGTTGTTTTTGTTGTTGTTGCTTAAAGGATGCTTAATTTGAAATGTCTGGAACTTCATCAAAATCTGGATTCGTACCAAGACAGAACTTTGTCCTAAAACATCCTACAATTTTGCTTATTCTCTTGCCAAGCAAAAGAAGTCACACATGTTTGGATAATCCTGGAGAAGCCACAGAACTGAAAATACGGAGAATATTTTTGTTAACATATTTTAATTATCTTTGTCCCTTTACAACAAGGACAAATAGAAAATATTTTTATGATAAACATAACCACACAATGTTATCTGACTTTTTTCAAATGAAACTATATATAGCCTCAATTAATATATTTTTTAACCTAGGCTACATATACTACTGAGGTATACCCTTTTATTATCAGTCCAGATGGGTAGGGACACCTACATTTTGTTATATTCATATGTATATATGCCTTCTTCATATGTCTTCTTAATGCAGATATGAGCGGGGACTAAAAAAAATCCAGTATTATCTTTTGGCAGGTGGGCCCCTTGTAGTATGCTCAAAATTTGTTCCTCTAGATCAAACAGTCAATCAAAGTTTTTATCTGAAAGTTTTAAGAAGGTTGCATCACAATTGTGGAAGAAACATCCAAGTTGTGGCAAACAGGTGACTGGTTCTTCTACCATGACAACGCACCTGCCTATACCATGCTGAATGTTAAGCAGTTTTTGACCCAAAATGGCATGACCCCTAAGCCCCACTCTCCCTATTGACCTGATTTCACTCCTAGTGACTTTTTTTGTTTGTTTGCTCCCTCGGATTACAAAAAGCCCTCAAAGGGAAACATTTTGCTGATGTGGAAGAGGTGAAACAAAAAATGGCAAGAGAACTAAAGGGCATAAAAACTGATAAGTTCAAAAACTGTTTTGAGCAGAGAAAATAAGCATCTCAATAGGTGATTTGCCTCAAATGGAGTATACTTTGAAGGTGACTGAAGTTTGAGCATGGAAGAATAAATACACATTTTTAAATAAATGAATTCCAGTTTTTGGAGAGGTACCCCTCATATGCTTCCAAAGTCAACTTGCACTTCCACTGACTGCTAGTTTCCAGAAGGATCTAAAATCTAGAGCACTATTTGTACTAGTTTACCTTATCTTCATTCACTCTAGAAGTTGTAAACCAAACTACTTTCAAATGTATATTTACACTAACCTGCAGTTTCTTATTTTTTATTTATTGTAATGCTATGATCTTTTACAAATTATTCAGTTTAATGTCTAATGACAAAATGAGGGAGGCAATTTTTGAACTTCTGTATTGAAATACAGTCTTTTCTTCAAGATAGCTGTGTTAACATTTGATGCAATAATTGGCCTACTATAAATAGTTTTGTGTTTTATAAGTAGTTTATTGATGTTCTCCTTTGCCAAATAAGATATTAGCACTGTTACCCCACTCCCCTAAGCATGTTATTTTTCTCTATTTAACTTGCCAATATGGTTTGCTACAGAGTTTAGTTAAGGCAGTACTTGGTGTGTACATTTCTGTGTCTGTTTGTGAACATCTGGTTAACAGCTGAAACTTATTGATCAATGCTAAAGGCAGACTGGCAGCATCAGCTTCACCTGGTAGCTTTTTCAGTGAAGTAATAAGCCTGCAAAGTACTCCTAGACTTTGAATCAAATCTACATTTTAGCAAGTTTTCCCAAGTCTGCCTTTGAAGTTTCTGAGATAAAAATTATCTAATAATATCTTGAGGCCAGTGTTGCTGGTTCTCCAAATACCCTTTGTAGCATGAATGTAGGAAACCATGATTATCTTTTTTTAAATAGTATATTCTTACAATACATTGACATTTTATTTTTTCTATTTCTTTTTTAAAAAGTATATTAACAATTCAACTCTTTGTTTTCTGACAGAACTCAACACCGCCTATATAGTCAAATGCACCAGGTAATAAATCTTACTTTTTTTTCTTTCCCTTGGGAAAAAGACCCTTGCAATTTTGCATTGATCCTTCTATTCTTATGTAGAATGGTTGATTTGTGCATCAGACTCAGCTATAGTCCTTGGTCACCTTTAACTAGAATCAGAATCTGGCCAGCCACAGAATTTGAGGGACCCAGTGAAAAATGAATATATGAAAATTCTCCAAACACAGAAAAAGTGTCAATAATGGTGCTAAAATATAAAACCTTTGTTCTTTCTTCTATAGTCTCTTCTCTCTCTCTCTCTCTCTCTCTCTCTCTCTCTCTCTCTTTTTTTCTCTCACTTTCTCCCTTCCTATCATGATGTTTTTTTTTAACTGTTTTTGTGTCATTCTAAGTAAATAAAATGAAATTATTAACACAGATCTTTTCATCTTTATATTGAGAGATGCCAATTTTAAAATCCTATATCATAGCTTTTAACTCTCATTAGGGATCACCAAATTACTTGAATTTTATTTCATCACTTATAAATACACATGAATTTCATTCTTTCTAGAACGATGAAAGCACTGCACAAACTACCGAATGCATTCTTATTTCACTTGTTATGCCCATTCTACCAACACTCTCTGCTATTGGTTTACTGATAAATAAGAAAAGGACGTATGGATGTTTTATATTCCCCACTCCTTCTATGTCATCCTTTTTTGTTGTAAGTGGTTGACTAATACAGAGAAGTAAGATAAACAATAAAAGATACAATTGCTTCTAGATCGCTCTTGTTTCTTAAAATGTCGTTATCTCTTCTGTGCTTTCAAAGTTGCTTCTCAAGCTGTCAGTGTCCCACTTAGTCACAGATGCAACACAGTTACCTTGCACTAACATGATGGAATCTTGCTATACTCCTCTGCTTATTGGGTCCTCTAGAATTCTGTGCTCATGAGGCATGCAGGATGCTATATGCAAATGAACTATCTTAGAATTGCAAATAGATATAGCACATGTTGTTTTTGCTTTATGCACATGTGTCAGTCATTGTCCCGTAGAGTGTCATTTGCACACATGCTCAAAGATAACATTAATAATTTCAGAATAATAAACATGGAATTGAACCTGGTTTAATTAAACCAAGCAGGGTTTATGTTCTGTGCTTCTGTACTGGTCACACACTCATCAACTGGACCAGACTAGTAAACTGGGCATTAGTTTTACTCTTATACCATTGGCTTCCATGAGCCCATGTCTTCTTCTTTCTTGAATAACTTCATTATGGAGATTTATTTCTCTTTTACAATAAGATCACACAAATGGTTGCAAATAGTCTATAATCTGTGTAGGAAACAGTGGCTTATATAATGTAATTCCCTATGCAGATTTTCATTTATTTCCTCTTTTGTGTTATGACATTCATCTGCATCCCCATCCTTACCTGAAGCTCTTGGGTATAGAATTTCTTTTCTTTCTCAAACGGGATCTTCCTATATTCTGTTTAGGTAAAGAAAGTATATATTTGGCTATTTAATCTGAGCAAAAGTACACATTTGACTACTTAATCTGAGAGAAAAAGGGATTTCTTTTTCCATAAACTACCATCAAATGTGCACATTTTCAATGTGTTCCATACTCTTGCATTCAGGGTAACTAGTGGCAAAATTGCTGAGTCTTTCTGGGTGTTTTGTCTTTACAACTGACACATTCTCATTGGTTTCCACCACTAAACAGATATGTTTAAAGGGCAATGTCAGCTATGGTTTATCAAATGGCTGTCCATCTTCCCATAAGTTGCTGACATCTCCTATCTGCTTATAATCTTTCCTTCATGTTTCTCAAATAGTATTTCTTTTTACTAAATAAACTTTGTTGCTATTTTATAACCATAACTATTGTCTTAGCATGGACATTTTGGCTAGTTTTTGTTTTTATTTTTGCAATATTCTTTCAAAAATTCCTTCACATCAAATCACATTATTCATATATAGCCTAGGAATGTTTAAAATATAATAAAAACTTAATAATTGTAATGCAATACTAAAATGAACAAAAGCAGACACAGTCAATACCATGATTCTAGTTCTAATAGAGAAATATTCTTCCTTTTATTATAATTATTAATGTTTCATGATCATTATTTTTCTCCATTTATTATAATGTTCAAATCATGTTCGGTATTTTTCATTGAGTCATCTGAAATGATCATTTCAATAACTTACTCATATTGACTATATAGAAGCAGTAGGGAAATATTCAAAATTCATAAAAACTTCTTGTCCAACTAGGACAGACACTGATTTTAAATAAGCTTCAAGACGAAGTCATTCATTATGTAGAGGTTGAGCATCATCTGCTGGCATGTAAGGATGGATGTAGTGTATGAAATTAGAAATAACACAAATTGCTTTCAGAAGAAGAGGGGGCTTGGAACACTAATATATAATATATATGCATTAATAAAGTGTCTAGGAGACTGAAATGAAAGACTGGTTTGTATTTTTTGGAAAAATCATACAAGTTCACTGTGAGTATGGTCCATATTCCTTTTTTACTCTATACCTTTTACATGAGAATGATATTATGAGCCTATGGCATTCAATATAAATTTGCTTATGGCCAGTATAATTTTTGAACACTTTAGAACACATTGTTTGAGTACAAAGAAGACATCTATCAAATACAACTAATGGTGTAATAAAACAAACACTATGTTTCTTTTTTGATTTTTTTTATTCTCTTAAGAAAATTTATACATCTAGGCCAGTTACAGTGGTTCATAGCTGTAATCCCAGCATTTGAGAAGGCTGAGTTGGGAGTTTGAGACCAGCCTGGGTAACATAGTAAGACCTCATTTCCACAAAAAAAATTGTTTAAAATTAGCTGAGCATGCTGGCATATCCCTGCAGTCTCCGCTACTAAGAAGGCTACAGTAGGAGTTTCCCTTGAACCCAGGGGTTTGAGGCAGCAGTGGATTATGCCTGCACTTCAGCCTGGGCAACAGAGCAAGACCTTGCGTCTACCAAAAAAAAAAAAAAAAGTATATCTAAATTGCATAAACAAACACAAATTTGCTTATTTTAGTTATTTACACTATCTTTTTACTTAAGGTAAATAAGAAGTTTTTAGATGGCTAAAAGTATTTACTTAATTCTGCTATAATCAAATTTATTAAGTAAAAAAATGCCATTTAGTTATATTGAACATAATGGTACTATCTTTTAGTCCTGTTTCATTTTGTACTACATATTTATCTGCTTCAGAGTTAATACAGACATAAATGATACAAGACATATAAAAGTCTTATGTCAAATATATTACTATCATCATTTATTGCAAGTGATTTTTCAATTCAACTTTTTAAAGGCTTCATGTGTCAAAGAAATATATTTAACTGTGTTTAAGTAAGAGGAACACTCATCAATATACTATACCTTTCTTTAGAAAACCAATTTAATATATTTGGAATTTCATGTTTCTTCATGCAAAGGTTTTTATTAATTACTACTCTTCATTTAAAATACATGATGATTTGCTCATATTAGAGCAAATCATCATGTATTTTATTTTTCTTAACTGAGTTATTGGCATATGAAAATGTGTATGTTTCACTCTATTATGGCTGCTTAAAAGTCCAAAAATATTTTGTTAGACCTATTTCAATAGACCTTCTTCTCCCTTTTTTTTACCTGATGGACTTCACAAGAGCTTTTCTGACAAAATCTTATCACCAGTGAAAATTGTAATTAATGACATAAATCTAATATGTTGCACAAATAGATTTAAATTACACATAGGAAGCTAAACTTTTGAAATTTTGATAATTAGAAAAATAATTTGAAAATAAACACTTGGCGATAGACACATATAGGAATGTTCTAAGTCTTAATCAGGTTAGTAATCATGTCAAATATATTGCAGCAATATGTGGCACAGCTAGTAGCAGAACGAATCCATTTAAACACAGAAATATATTCACAGAAAATTGTTAGTCTTCACCGCACAAATTTCCAGCTCATAAACAGGAAACATAAACAGAATCAAACAGTGAACCAAAACCTGGAGAAAAGGATGTTACAGGATTTAAGAAGTCCTTAAATTTGTGCAACGCTTAAGAGTAATTAGCTACTCCATTGTTTTTATTTTTGGCTTTGTCTAAGGCAAATTTTGTGCAATACTTTGTGCTAGTGATATACAATTTTTATACTAGAAGTTAAATGCTCAGCCACATTAGGTACATAAATAAAATTGAAATCTGTAAAAGATACTCCTATAAAAAGGATTAGTATCTTAGGAAATAATGGTCATGATTAAGTACTTCCAATCATGTGATCCTTTGATTTCTTAAGCAATTTACCACTGGTAAGCTCTTATTCTGATTTACTCAGTTGGACTTCAAATATCTGGTCACAGTATAGTTTATGATCTGAGAAATCTGTTAGTTTTTAACACAACATGATTTTAACAGCTATTTATTTTCAAGTTGTTTTGAAAACTGTTTGTGTTTTGAAGATTCTTTAAGATATCTAAATCTATTCTCTGTTTTGTGGTTTGGAATTCTCCCAATGGTTATGGAATAAAAACTCATTGAGTGCTAACTCCAGCAAGGATTTCAAAAAGATACACTAGGACTGAAGACAGCAGAGCAATCTAATCACAGACCTGGATTCTGCTTAAATAGACTATGCAATTACAGTCACTTACTAGGAAAGCTGAGTGAAATAGAATTTCTGGAAGCAAATGGCCGAGTATCTAAATTGATCAGTTTCTTGTGCTTAGATGAGTAGATTTGGAAACATTTGCAACCTTAATGAGATTCTTTTTTAAAAAAACTTAAAACTGGTAAAATAATAGTTAACTGAGTTGTATGGGTGACATGAAATCCATAGCATGAAGCGAGTACTTCATAGAAAAATCATCTTCAGAAGGTTTAAGGCATGTTAAGAAGTTATATAGACTTTCCTTAATAGTTTTTGGAAATAATGGAAATAATTGGTTTTTGGAGTATGCTTTAATCCATATTTTTAAAGTGATGAGTAATTATGTCAACAAATAGTTTATAACAAATAGAAGTACTCTGTGTGGTAAATAAATCCAAGTTCAAATCTCATTATGTTTCCCAATCAGGCTGCAGTGATAACACTTCTAATACATATTCTTTTTTCTCCTTTGCTATTGAACATTAAAATTTTTATTTCAAACACATCTATATATATCTAATTTATGATTAGTAGAGCACAGTTTACTGAAGCAGTTTTCCAAGAAGATTGTGCTGAAATAAGAGACTGGAGGCACCAGAAAGGACAAGTTTTAACATCAGAAAAGTCCTGTTTTAGTACAAACTGACAAAATAATGTAAAAAAAAGAGAAAGTGCATGCCACTTAGGATAGGTGGACAAGCTCATAAGTGGAAAATCTTACATATGTCAAAACTATAGTAAAGATAAAGAACCCTAAAGAATGTTCAATTAATGAGATTTTTAAAAAAAAATTTGCACTCAGAATGCTCTGAAAAATTAGGGACAACTGTCTAAAAAGTAATATGATGGATAATGAGAGGTATTTATTTGAAGACATGCTGATTGAGCATTAACAACAACAAAAATTACAGAAACTCTTTACTCAATATTATTTTCTAAATGTAGATATATCCTCTACTCCTTATTCAAACAAGAACTTTGGCAAGATGCAACTATTATAACAATAATATTTAGTGATAGTATTTATTTAACTCACAGTAATGCAATTTAATAACATGTTGAGGGATAAACACAGTACAATAAGCTATTTAAACATAGAAAATGGCAAAATTGAAATATGTAATCTGTCCTGTTTCTGATTTTTGCTATTTTGTTCCTTTTAACTCCAGTAATTATATTGCCAGTGTGACCTGATTATTAAAAGTGGCAAGATGAAGGTTAAACATGTGTTAGTTCTCTTAATGAAAACAAAATTATCTGAAAACTGTTCTAATAATTAGTTAATTATTATTCATGAAAATGGTAACAAGTGGAGGTTAATTTTGGAGATGACTAGATCTCAATGTCTACTGATTACTTCAAGCAGATTAGTTCCACTTAGTATTAATCCATGTGCCATTTCTCAAACCCATATGCTAGTTTACTATTTTGAAGTTATTTTCAAAGACTTACAATATTCACATGTAAATATTATTAAAGATAATTAAAATTTTAATTTTAGATTGAAATAGTTTTCATCCTTTATATAAATATCATGCACCATGTATTAAGTTATTGTCTCTCAGCTCTGAGTCTGCTATTTCATACTCTGCTTTATGATGCAGAGGCTAAATCTTTGCAAAACACATTTCTGCTTTGTCAACTAGCACCCAAGAAGGCACTGCCAACAGGGACAACTAGAGAGAGACTTGAGTTAAGACAAAGGGACTTGTACCTTCCTGTCTACTTACTGCTGGTTTCTGCTCTAGTTATTATTTCTATGTAATAAATCATCCCAAACTATAGTGGCATAAAATATCATTTTTTTAGACCATAAATTTGTAGGGCAGGGACTCAGTATGGGCTCCACTAGGAGATGCTCATTTAGGTCTCTGTGCAACTGCAGTCAGATGTTGGTGAAGACTGTAGTCATGTAATTATGAGCTGGCATAATTGGACTGTCTTTCAGAATGGCTCATTCCCACTGCTGACATAGTTGCTGACTGTCAACTGAGAGATCAACGGACTTCAGCATCACAGTCTCACAGTAGACAGACTATCTACATAGCAAATGACTTCCTCCACAACAAATGTTTCAAAGAACCAAAGTAGAATTTCATATATCTAGCCTCAGAAGTTACACAGCATCATTTCTAATGTATACTGTTGGTCAGTGGTCTAAAAAAAAAATTCAGAAGATGACATAAACACCTCCTCTCTATAGCAGGATAATCCTAGAAGTCTCAGCAAGAGTTCCATGAAAACCTCTCTCGTAAAAAAGAAAGAAAGAAAGGAAAGAAGGAAGGAAGGAAGGAAGGGAAAAAGAAATGCAGAGCTTCATAAATTTGAATTTCAATTCTTCAAAGGTCCAAGCTTCAAAATTTCAATACTTTCCCCTTTGTTCCACTGGTCCTAAGGTATACCTTAGGTTTGTTTTTTGTTTTGTTTTGTTTTGTTTTCTTGGTTGTTGTTTGGTTAGGATTTCTTTTGTTGTTTCCTAACTAAAGACACATCTATTTTAAAACTGTTAATATTAACTTTTTTAAGATTAAATAACGTTCTGTGTTTTAGCTTTTCTTTTTCCATTTTTTTTTTTTTTTTTTTGAGTTGGAGTCTCACTCTGTCGCCCAGACTGGAGGGCAGTGGCACGCTCCCGGCCACGGCAGCCTCGATCTGCTGGACTCCGGCGATTCTTCCGCCTCAGCCTTCCAAGTAGCTGGAACTACAGGCGAAAGCTACCACGCCCGGCTAATCTTTTGATTTATTGTAGAGATGAGGGCTCACCAGGTTGCCCAGGTGGATCTCAAACCTAAGGTCTCAGGCAATCCACTCACCTCGGCCTCCCAAAGCGCAGGATTACAGGCTGAGCCACTGAGCCTGGCTTGACCATTTCATTGTGCATGATACTACACGTAGAAAATAAAAATTTGGAGACAAATGAAAATTGACCAGGCTAATAATGTTTTTAAAAACTTTATGACATATTTCAAACTGCTTCTGAGGAGTTTGATCATATCTAGATATATTGACATTTTAAAGGAAAATTTACTTCATATTATATGAGTTATACTATTTGATAAAGGACCAAGTATTTCCTGGGTTTTGTTATGTTCAAATTTCGTAAGGATATTTGTTTTTAAACATTATTTTATATCAAAGTTTAATATAGAATATTGTAGTAGCTAAAATATAAAAGTATGTTATAAATTGAATAACAATTCATTTGTATAAATAATTAATAGAAGGGTTTTTTTTGGTAAGAATTTATCCAGATGAAAATTTTCACAATAGTCACATGACATTTTTATAGGCTGAAGAATGTTTGTTTTATATATGTATGTATATATATATATATACATATATATAAAATTGACATAAATTATATACACACATAGAGATAATTATTACAATGAAATATGCAGATTAATTGATGCATAAGTTTTTGTCTTTATAGTATTAGTCATTAAGTACTGTATTGATTGATTTCCCTCAAATTGTGTTTAAGCATATAATCCCAGTTATTTACCTATTTACTGAAACTGAGTTTTTTCATTCCTTAAATATAACAATCAATAATCTTTTCTGAACTCATCGCTATCTGTAAAAGTCTTTCTGATTGGCGCTTTAATTTCTGTAATTCTTTTTCCTCCGAAGTTTAAGATTATTGGTAAATATTTGTTCTTGAGGAAATAGATCTCCAGGCTTTTAAATGTATCTTCCAGAAAATATCAAATACCTTATTAGTAGCATCAAAATTTCACATTTAACTTATATAAATTTGCAAAAATTGTATCATGGATTTATTTGCTTTTTTTTCTATCCCAGTGAGATAATGGATTACAGTATAATAAAATAGAAAAAAAAGAAAAAGAATGTGAGTATAGCTTAGCAACTAAGAGCAAAATTCAAGAAACCAAGAGCCAAAACAATAAAATTTTGGTTTTTCACCTTAGGAAATTTGGAATGTTGGGAAAGTTATTTAACACCCTCTTCATTTACTTATTTATTTTTTAAATTAAAATTGGTAACTAATAAAGTCATTAAGAAGATTAAATATGTTCTTATATATAAAGCATTTAAAAATGGTCATAGTAAGGGCTATAAATATGCTAGCTATTAACGTATCCACTATAATGAGATATTTGCTTCTGAGGAAGAGTATTCTTTCTAAAGATTGTTTATGATATAATTACTAAGGTATATGATCTTATTGCATTTTTACAAAGGCAAGTCTGAATATGTTTTGAGAATAAGAGAAAAGATGTGTTGAGCAAACTTGATTTTGGAAATTTTAAAGATCAAAACAGCATTTATATGCATGACACAATGAGATGTGTGTCACAAAAATATAAGTGATACAATGTCTCATATTTATAAAATAAATCATTTATTTTAATATCATAAATATGTTAAAAATAAATATTGACCTTAAGCATATGTTGTATTCTACTTGGGTACTTACCAAAAGGAAAAATAACTAATGTTGGAAAGAGATTTAAAAAAAGTTTTAATATTGTATGTCTGCATTAAATGATTATTTAAAAAATTGTACAAATATTCAATATATTAGGTTACTAACAATTATAAACTGAAAAATGTAATATTTGCAATAATTTTAAAAATACAATGCATTCAAATGTTGCATACAGAAATGTTTTAACAAGTATCTACGCAGTCTACCTAAAAAACTGGAAAGTATATCTATAGATGAGAAAATGATTCGGGAACGAGCTAGCAGGTAACATCAACCTAATAAATAGTCAGTAGCTTGTTAGAAAGAAAAACATGAAAGACTATTTTCTTGTAGAGTAAAAATGCAAATTCATTTATAGCAAATCTGTTGTGGCAATATGCTGCTATTTTTCATAGCAGCTGCAAAGGTGAAAAATGGCTTAGTTAGAATGGCAAAATTAAAACAAATTAAAATGCTAAATTTTCACAATTTAGTTAAATGAAGTCTCCATAATTAAATTTTGTGGTCCTAATAACCCCTAAAAATCTATTTCCTAAGGCAAACAACCAGTTTAATTCATTTTGGCTTTCATACTAACAAATCAGGTAGTTTGATAACTTCTCTGTACAAAGGTGATAATCCATATTCATGAAACTAATATTGAAAACAACGCAAAAGAAAGTTTAACGACAAATGATAATAGACAGGGTAGAGTCAAAGTATATACTGAATAAATAATTAAAAATTTAAATAAAAAAGAAAATTGTATATATATATTTGTTTAAATTGAATACAACTCATTAAGTGTAAGCTTTTTAAAATAATTTTTAAAAATTAGTTAGTCATCCCAGATGCTTCATTCAGCATCCAAGTGAAATTTACAAAATCAGAGACCAGTTCTAGATATATATATATATATACACACACACATATATATATAGATTTTTTTTTTTTTTTTTTGCGTTGGAGTCTCACTCTGTCGCCCAGACTGGAGTGTAATGGCATGCTCACGGCCACTGCAGCCTCGATCTGCTGGGTGGTCAGGTGGTCCTTCCACTTCAACCATCTACCTAGCTGGAACTACAAGCATGCGCCACCATGCCTGGCTAATTTTTTGATTTATTGTAGAGATGAGGTCTCGCCAAGTTGTCCAGGTTGTTCTCAAACCTGTGGTCTCAGGCACAAATCCTCTCACCTCGACCTCCCAAAGTGCTGGATTATAGGCATGAGTCACCGCACCTGACCAGTTCTATATTATTTTTTAAAATATCTTTTTATTTTTTAATTACCTTAGCAGTGTAAGATAAGTACTGTTAAGGCAGTGTCTCAGTGCATGGGAATGGCAAAGGATTGCACAAAGTAGACAAAAAAAAAATTATTATCCACTTTCCATAAACAGAAAGGGAGCTAAATGCTCACAGGCAAGCATGGTATTCAATAAGGAGGGTCAGGTGTTTAAGATTTCTTCAAGGAAGTAAGAAAAGTAAAAATGTCTCCAGCAGCTTCATTCTTGTGTGTTAATAACAGCTGTCTCAAGACTCCAGGTGGTCCAGTACCATAGACTGGATTGGCCCTGGTTTTCAGGGCTGAAAGGCAGATACTTGGAATAGATTAGTCAGGAGAAACTTGCTAGGGGTTAGAAGAGATTGTCAATAAACTACACCCTTGGAAATCGATTTTGTTTCTTCATATTGATTATAGGGTGTGTTTCTGAGAAAGCATGACAAAGTTAAGCAGTGTTAAAATGACTACCCTATAACTAAAATTCCCCCATTTGGGTTTTTTACCCTTTCAAGAACAAACTCCGATTATGTAATGATAGAACTGAAAATAACCTTAGTATTCAAATAGATTTCTATAATTATATTTGATACATTTAGTAGCACAGGAGTTAAATTTCTATCACAAAGTTACAAACTAAGTGAGATAATATATCTAAGAATAGATGTATCTAATTCTGGATTCTCATTCAGTACTATTTTCTGTGACATCATTTAGTCCCCCAGGTAGTCAGTACAGAATAGAAGATATAAATTTTTTTTGAGACTAATGGTGTGGTAAATTATCATAGATTCAATTTTTAGGAACATTTCATAAGGTCATTTTCAAAACTAAAAATTTATTACTGTTTCCTGAAATTTTTCACACTCTAATTTTTAAAATCTCAAAATTATAAAAAAAATTAAAATTCTATACATTAAATGCCTCATTATTTCAACTAGTTAATAAAAATTTGATATATTTATAGTATCAGTCAGTATTTTAATTATTGCTGAAAGAATATTAACTGTTATGTTGCTTAATTAAATATAGTAACTTTTCATTGTAATTAGGGAGAGAGCTTGCTAATTTATTTTCTTTCTGTCTCACTACCTGTTTATTTTATTAAACATAATAATATAGTCAGGCATGGTGGCACGCTCCTGTAGTCTCAGTTACTCAGGAGGCTGAGGCAGGAGTATCACCTGAACCTTGGAATTTGAGGCTGTGGAGAACAGTGGATGTGCCACTGCACTCCAGTCTACATGACAGAGTGGGACCCCGACTTAAAAACAAACAAACATAATATTAGATTTAAGCAAGCAAGCAAAAACTATAAAATATTACCGATTATTTCTGACATACAATCAAATAATAACTGTTGATACCTTTTTAACTAAAAATACAAAAAGATGTTGGGTTTTTAATTGCAATGAATTCTACAACAGACTGGCAATTTTTGTCCATAGAAAACAGGGGAATGCTGAGTGCACCCTCCTCTGTTTTGGGGCATCAGTCATGCATAGGCTACAAAGACTGTACATAATGGGGGGAGGCAAACTTTTTCATCAGAAAACAAATTATCAAATAATCAGAACAACTTCTGTTTGGGAATATCAAAGTGATTTAAAAGTCTCATCTACTGACATAAGAGAGGAAACAACATTAATAATATTTTTATATTATTTCATATTTTAATATGAAATACTTTTAGGTCACTTTCTCATCAGTTTCTAGAAATTTTCTTGTTCTTATTGAAAAGAACCGTAACATAGTCCACTCTAGAAAGACCTTAAAACACTTTGTTCAAAAGGCTTGACACCTAGGAGAAAAAAAAAAGTAAAAAGACGTTACAAAAAAATTGCTTGAGCTCTATAATAAAAGTTTATAAATATTGCTCAATCATAGTATCAAAAGAATAGAATATTATTAGACAAACTTACTGCAAGCCTGTAAAGAAAATAGCATGGAAAGAGTAAAACTACAATTTACTCCTGGTTACATTCCTGTTCCCATCCAGCTGATTCCAAAAAGAAGTGTGCCCTGGAGTGTTTTGGCTCCCTTACAATCAAGGCCAGACCCTCAAAAAATGCAGGTTCATTTTTTGGGAATCACTTCAGAATCACTTATTCAATCTTATATTCAGAGTGAGAAATTATAGGAAACAGATTAGCTTACTTTTGACAACTAGCTTTAATATTTTGCAAGAATTAAGAGCTAGAATTGAGAACTCTAAAAATTTAGGGAAAGAAAAATTTATCTTGACATGTGTAAAGTGATATGGAGTGTAACAGAAGATGTTCACTATTTATCGGTTATGGCCATACATAAGAGTTGGAGGAATTTGAGGGAGATTATTAGGCAAATCGTTTACTTCAATTCATTTAATTCCATTATTTACAATCAAGTTGCTTGCAAACTAAGCACCTAACCTTTTTCATAACTCTGTTGTCTTCCTTCATATAACTCAGGAATATTTTCAAAACCTCTTCTCTATATACAGAACAATGGATCACCACTTTAAAAAAAACCATAGAGTATTTAGAACATTCTGTAACTTGTAAGAGAAAGAAAATTAAACAGAAAGAGATCTAAAAAGAAAAAGCCAGTTAAGTAAAGGAAAAGCAAAACAAACAAACAAACAAACAAACAAAAAAAAATATATATATATATAGTGAAAATATCATAAAATGAGTCCTTCAAGACAGTGGTTGGCTGGGTGCAGTGGCTCATTCCTCTAATCTCAGCACTTTGGGAGGCAAAGGCACGAGGATTGCCTGGGTCCAGGACAGGGGACTGGAGATCAGCCTGGGCAACTTGGTGAGACCTACAATAATTCAAAAAATTAGTCTTGCATGGTAGTGCGCTCCTGAAGTTCCAGCTATTGGAAGGCTGGGGTGGAAGGATCACCTGAGCCCACTGCACTCCAGTCTAGGTGACAGAGTGAGGCTCCTACTAAAACAAACAAACAAGGAAAAAAAGACTTAGTGGTTGAGGTGGACAGCTCCCTTATCACTGTTCTGCCCACTGCTCAATAAACCTTGCAGTGTACTCAATAAACCTGTTTTACTACTCAAACAAACAAACAAACAAACAAAAATTAGTGGTTGACAAGCTAAACAGTGAAGGTGAAGGTCAAATAAACTGAGAACTGAAACATGAAAAGGAATGGTAAGAACAATAGCCTAGTTTCATTGAAGTAACAATAATGGCAAAGAGACCATGGCTTAGTGAGATGAGAATACTATTTTGAGTACCCTTACAAACATGGGAATAAATAAATGGCTATTAGTTAAGGAGTGATGTGAAATGATGAATATTATTTCATTCTTTTGAAGTGAACATTTTTACAATGTCTTATTTTGCTTATAGAATTGTACTAAAAAGATAAATGACTTTTTAATCAGGCAGAGAGGAAGTAACTTGAAAAAAACTCGATAAACTCATTTACTTAGGAAAGATACAAAAGAAGGCATAATAAAAACTACACTCTGAATTTCTACTGGTTTCTTTCTTTTTTTAGTAAAATATGAAACTCAAGATGAGAATGAGAAGGTGGTAGATATCTGAAGAAAAGAGACATGTATAAAACATATCTGAAAGGAAAAGAGATATATAATTGGAGATATGTTAATATATTGCCAGATAAGGCTGAGAAGCTACTTGATGTTTAAGATTACACATTAAAATTGACTAAATCTGCACTATTACATTTAAATTGACCAAAAGCTGTGCTTCTTTTTTTAATATTAAATATATCATATTTCTTTATTTTTAAAATTTATTTACTTATTTTAAAGATGTGGGGTACAATTCAAGATTAGGTAGATAAGTGGTCATTTTATAGGCAAACTTTGGCTCTCCCTTTGGTCTCCACTTAGTCTTGTTTGAGATCATGTACCCTTATTTATGTTATGTGCCCTTCCCTTCCCCTGGGAGTTTCCCGCTACTGCCAATCCCTCTCTTATAGTATTATGATAAATGTTCAGAGTCTGCTTAAGAGTGGGTACTTGTGGTACTCTGTTCTTTGTTTCTGTGGTGGATTACTGAGTAATATAGACTATAATCCATCCAAGTTTCTGCAAGGTCCATAATTTTATCTTTCTTTATAGTTGTGTAGTATTCCATTTATATGTGCCATATTTTTAAAATTCGATTCACTTTCAATGGGCAGCATGGTTGGTTCCATGTTTTTGCCATTGTGAATAAGCATGAGTGTGCAGATACCTTTTTTGTAGAATGATTTTAGTTCCTCTGGGTATATTCACAGTAGGGGGATTGCTGGGTCAAATGAAAGGTCAATGTTTGATCTTTTAAGAATTGCCACACTGTTTACCACAGAGGTGGCCCTCGTTTACACTCCCACCAATAGTGTACAAGTGTTCCCTTTTCCCAGCATCCTCTCCAGCATCTGTTGTTTTTTGAGTTATTTGGTGATGGCCATTCCTGAATGGAGTTAGGTGGTATCTCAGTGTGGGTTTAATTGGATTTCTTTGATGATTAGTGATGCTAAACTTCTTTTTAATGCATCTGTTAGCTGCTCCTATGCCTTCTTTTGAGAAGTGTCTATTCATATCTTTTGCTCATTTTTAAATAGGGGTGTTTGACTTTTTATTCCTTTCGGAACGTTTGAGTTCCTTGTAGATCCTGGTTGTTAGGCCTTTGTCAGATATACAGTTGGAAAATATTTTTTTCCCATTCAGTGGGATGTCTCTCCACTCTCTTGATGGTTTTCTTGGCTTTGCAGAAGCTTTAAAGTTTGATGAGATCCCACTAGTCTATCTTATCTTTTATGACATGGGCATTTATGATTTTGATCAGGAATTGGTTGCTATTCCAATTTCTGTAAGGGTGTCTCTTATGTTTTTTAAAATTTTTATAGTTTGAGGTTTTATGTTTAGGTCTTTAATCATTTAGAGTTGATTTTTATGTATGGTGATAGGGAGGGGTTCTGTTTCAATCTTCTGCATGTGGTCAGCTAGTTTTCCCAGCACCATTTACTGAATAGGTTTTCCTCTCCCCAGTGGGTGTTGGTGGGGACTTTGTCGAAGACGAATTGGTTGAGAAATAGAAGTTTTGTTTCCAGAATTTCTATAATGTTCCTTTGGTCTTTATGCCTGTTCTTGTACCAATACCAGGCTGTTTTGAGTATTATAGCCTTATAATAAAGTTTAAATTCTGGAAGTGTGTTCCTTCCACTTTGTTTCTTGTGCTGAGAATGGTTTTGGCTATTTGTGATCTTTTATATTTTCATAAGTATTGTCATTTCCAGGTCTGAGAAGAATGATGATGGTAATGATGATGGTAATTTAATGGGTATTGCATTGGTAGGATGGACATCTTAACAATGTTGATTCTTCCAATCCATGAGCAAGGAACATTTTTCCATTTGTTTGTGTCTTTTTCAATTTCTTTGAGTAGTATTTTGTAGTTTTCATTGTAAAGGTCTTTAACCTCTCTGTCAGGAAGATGCCAAGGTTTTTCTTTTCTTTTTCTTTTTTTCTTTCTCTTTTTCTTTCTTTTTTTTTTTTGTGTGTGGCTATTGTGAATGGTATTGTGATTTTTTTCCTATGAGTTTTTCAGTCTCCATATTCATGAGCTCTTCTCAGAGTGTAGCAAAGTTGGCAATCTGCATTCACTTAGGGTTAAATCAGAGAATGACACACTATTTGTGAAACATAAATATGATTACTGAAATATTTACAATGGACAGTCTAAAAGTTAATGACACCTAAGTATTAACTTTTTAATATCAATCATGAAGTAAATAAAACCTTTTAAAGCAGATAGAAATGATAAAGACAGAAAATATGACCAAACTATGTAAAATAAAAGGCACTAGAGAATAAACAGAAAAAAAAAAGTACCCCTGTCATAGAAATGGCAAGATAAGTCAATTTAATAGATGGGCCAGGGAGTGCAGGTGGACAGAAAGTAAAAAGAAGGATTAGAAGAAAAATTCCTAAATAAATATGGCAGCTATTACCGTATTATAAGAACCCACTAAGATGCACTAAATAATAACTAATTTTAAAAGGCATACTAGCAATGTCTTGTAAAATTTGAGAATGCTCAAGTACAATAATTTTTGAAAAGGATTAAAAAAGAAGTGACCTAAAAACAAAAAAGATAACCAGAGGCATCAAAATTCTGATCAGGAAAGCAATTGATGAGAAAACAAAGTAGTTCATGTGGAAAGAAAGAAACGTATAGAAAAGAGAAAAGATAAGATGAATTAGAATATTATTATTATTCTTATTTTATCAGTATATTATTTTACTCAAAAATTAAGCATTAATATCATACATTAATATAGTACATTTGCTGCAATTTGTGAGCCTATATTGATACATTATTATTAACTAAAATCTGTAGTGTATTCAGATTATTTTAGTATTTATGTAATTTCCTTACTTAACAAAGGATTCTATTCAGGATACCACATTACATTTGCTTGCCAATGCAAACCAAAAATAGAATTTTAAGCCCCTAACTGACTGAATGGATCCCCTCTAGACCAAGGGAAACCTAAAAAAGTTAAATCCTAGGCCATAATTAAAAGGGGGTCAGGCATGTCTCTTTACACCCCCTACCTTGTGGAGTTTTAGGCACAACTGACTAGAATCAACATTAAAATAGAGATGTTAAAACTAACAAAACAGATTCTATTGCCATAAGATACCAAATGTTAATGTGAATCTGGTAGAGCATTGCATGGCAGATAGCAGGCCATAAAGGAAACAAAAATATTTTATTCCAAAAAAAATCCTTTAACATATTTTGAAGGGACCCTAAAAAGCTATCTCTTGGGTAAATTTGCATTTGTGGAGAGCACCTTTTAAGGTCTCTCCCACTTAAGGTCTCTCCTTTGTCCAAATAAGGAAATTAGGTAGGTAAATACTAAAATATTCTGAAGCCTGCCACTTTGTCTTCCATAACCATCCTCCCAGGTCCATATCTTAACCCAAGCATTTCTTTTACTGATTTTAAATTGTTTAGATAGCTGGACTCAGTGGTTCAGCCTGTAATCCCACTTTTTGGGAGGCTGAGGTGAGTGAATTGCCTGAGTCTGCAAAGTTCAAAACCCGCCTGGGCAACTTGGCGAGACCTCATCTCTACAATAAATCAAAAATTAGCCAGGCATGGTAGGGCACGCCTGTAGTTTCTTCCAGATACCTGGAAGGCTGAGGCAGAAGGATCACTGGAGCCCAGCAGGTAGAGGCTGCAGTGGCCGGGAGCGTGCCACTGCACTTCAGACTGGGCGACAGAGTGAGACTCCAACTAAAAAAATAAATAAATAAATAATTTAGATAGAGCTTAACTCTTTCTACCATTTGCCAATCAGAAAATCTTTGAATACATCTATGACCTGTAAGCCTCCAATCAAGATGTCCTGCCTTTCTGGGCCCAACCAATATACAAGGGTGTACTACCACAAAAAATGAAATTATCTTTTGGAAGGTGGACTCCTTATAGTACAGGCTTTCCTCAATAAGTAAGTTCTAGGAGCCCATCAGTATCAGTGTACCAATTAGTGTTGCTGTGAGTGGTTGCATTCAGTTTCAGTGAACTATTTTAGGGAGATTTATTTCAATGCATTTCAGAATTTTTGACTAAAAACAGCATAACCCCTGAACTCTACTTTCCCTATTCATGCCATCTTGTCATTTTTGTGTGTGACTTTTTTTGTTTCCCCAGATGAAAAATTCCTCAAAGGGAAAAGTTTTGCCGATATGGTATAGTTGAAATAACAAACAGCAGAAGCAACTAAAGGGCACCAAAACTGACAAGTTCAAAAACTGTTTTGTGCAGTGGAAAAAACATCCTGATAGGTGTACTACATCAATCAAGAATAATTTGAAAGGGACTGAAGTTTAAACATGTACGAATAAATCCACAATTTTAAAAATTCCTGGTTCTTTTGAGTCATCTCTCATAAATCTCACATATTGATATATATTTTATCTGTAACTTTTATCTTCCTAAACATGTACAAAACCAAGCTATAGTTTAATCACCCAGGGCATATATTCTCAGGCTTTTTGTGAGTGTGCCATGGGCCTATGTCACTCATATTTGGCTCGAAATAAACCACTTTAAATATTTTACAGAGTTTGGCTTGTCACCACCAAGTTGCCATCAACTTTTTTTTTGGATTACAGCAGCAACTTCATAAAAGACCTCTGCTTTCTCAATTTCTATCACAGTTCCCAAATTCTGATCATTTTTTGCTTATTATTTACTGTATTCACTAATAGACAAGCAGTATGGCAGCAGGTCTGTTTTGCTCATTCATGTGTCCCAAGCATTTGAAATATTGAATGACACTTTGTAGGCATTTATCAAATTCTGGTCTAACTCCTGTCAGAAAGCAATAATTTTTAAAAAGTATTGTATAAGCTGGGCTCGGTGGCTCAGCCTGTAATCCCGCGCCTTGGGAGGCTGAGGTGAGTGGATTGCCTGAGCCCGCGGGTTCGAGACCCGCCTGGGCAAGCGAGAACTCATCTCTACAATAAATCAAAAAAATTAGCCGGGCGTGGTAGCGCGCGCCTGTAATTCCAGCTACTCGGAAGGCTGAGGCGGAAGGATCGCGGAGCCCAGCGGATCGAGGCTGCGGTGGCCGGGAGTGAGCGGCCACTGCACTCCAGTCTGGGCGATCGAGTGGGACTCCAACTCAAAAAAAAAAAAAAAAAAAAAAGAAAAACCCGGGCGTGGTCGCGCGTGCCTGGAATTGGAAGGCTGAGGGAAGGATCGCCGGAGCCCAGTAGGTCGAGGCTGCGGTGACCGGGAGCGGCCACTGCACTCCAGTCTGGGAGACGGAGTGAGACTCCAACTTAAAAAAAAAAAAAAAAAAAGTATTGTATATATTGAACAATTATAATTTTATATATCTGTTGGGTATAAGAATTTTATGATGGGCTGATTAAATCAAGTTAATTAACTTATTCAGCACCTCAAATACTTATTTTTTGTGGTAAGCACATTTGAAATTTTAGCCATTTTGAAATATGCAATACACTATTGTTGGCTATAGCCACCATGTTATACAATGGATCTCAGA
>CAUYQG010158092.1:0-15781 GCA_963574415.1 Tarsius wallacei | reverse complement strand
GCCTGGGCAAGCGAGACCTCATCTCTACAATAAATCAAAAAATTAGCCGGGCGTGGTAGCGCGCGCCTGTAGTTCCAGCTACTTGGAAGGCTGAGGCGGAAGGATCGCCGGAGCCCAGCAGGTCGAGGTTGCGGTGGCCGGAAGCTGCCACTGCACTCCAGTCTGGGCGGCAGAGTGAGACTCCAACTCAAAAAAAAAAGAATACAGACCAAATGACACCTTGCAGCTTTGGGGGACTCTGAGCCTAGGACACAGCTACGCTGATCAGTGAGGGATAAACTATGAGACAATAAGTGTATATTGTATAAGCCAATAACTTTGCGATAAATTGTCACTCGGCAATAAAAACCAGCAAAAGCACTATTATGTTCATTAATAGTTAAACTCATAAAAAAGCAGTTTGATCACTTACTTCTTCCCCCTTCTTTCTTTTTTTTTTGAGTTGGAGTCTCACTGTCGCCCAGACTGGAGTGCAGCTGGGCTCCGGCAATCCTTCCCCCTCAGCCTTCCAAGTAGCTAGAACTACAGGAGCTCGCTACCACGCCCGGCTAATTTTTTTATTATTGTAGAGATGAGGTCTCGCCAAGTTGCCCAGACGGGTCTTGAACCTGCGGGCTCAGGCAATCCACTCACCTCAGCCTCCCAAGGCGCGGGATTACAGGCTGAGCCACCGAGCCCGGCTCCCCCTTCTTTCCTGACTCCTTCCTCCCCATGTGCTATTCTTTCCAAATCAATGATAGTACCTCCTGTGGTACATGTTCCTTAAACCCTGGAGCTTCCCAGGACTCTATTCTTTTTCTTTCTTCTTTAAGAGATTTTTTTTTTTTTTTGAGTTGTGGGATACATTTGAGGATTTTCTGCATAAGCAAATTGCATGCAGGTGAGGTTTGGGCTTCTAGTGAGCCCTCTCTTCCCCGATAATGGTCATGGTATACAGTGGGTAGTTGTGTACCCCCATCCCCCCTCCATCTCTACCTCCACTAGCAGCGCCCAGCTTTTGTTACTCCCACTTTTGTGCTCACATGCCCAATGTTTAGGGTCTGCTTGTGAGTTAGAACATGTGGTATTCAGTTTTCGGTTTCTGTGATAGTTCACTTAGAATGATGATCTCCAGCTGCATCAACATCATCAAGTCCCTCTATATCTATGCTGATGACTCCTGAATTCTAACCTCTCCCCTGAACAGCACATTAGACAGACCCAGCTAGAGGACCCAGGCCCAGCAAATTTAATCTGTCCAAAAGCAACCTGTCCTTATTCCCCTTCTCCCATTATTTTATGGCCAGAATATAGAGTCATCCTAGACCCTTTCTCCCTCTCACACTCATGTGCTGTCAACACCCAAGACTCATTTGTTTTCCTCCTATTTTTTTAATGTCTAATGCATCCTGTTCTCTCATACCCATCGACAATGACCTGGATCAGGTCTTCATCCTCTTTCATGAATTATGTCACAAGGGCCTCGTAATAGGTCACTCTATTTCAAGTCTTGCCACCCTAAAATTCATCCTCTGCACATCTGCCAGAGGTGGTTATACAAAACATAATCTGATTACAATTCAAAGCAGTCAGTATAGCATCACAAAAAGATTACAATACCCAAGGCCCTTCACAACCTGGCTTTTGTCTACCTCCCCTATCTGAATTCCCCTCATTTGGCTAAAGCAATTTTTAATAGTCTTATTGAACTATAATAATAAACTGCACTCATTTTAAATGAGCCACTTGAAAAGATTTGGCATATATATGCATATATATGCATCCATAAAATGATTGCCATTATCAAGATGGAGAAAATATCTGTCCCTCCCAAAAGTTTATTCATGATCCTCTGTGATACCCTTCCATCCCTCCCCAGCCCCATCTTTCCATGCTGTGAACACTTGTTTATTCAAGTCTTTGTATTCACTTTCTTTTCTCTTGGGTAAATACAAAGAAGTAGAATGGCTGGATTATATAGTAAGTGTATGTTTAACTCTTTAAGAAATTGCCAACTTTTCTCCAAAGTGGTTATACCAGTTTACATTCCCACCAGCAGTATATGAGAGTTCCAGTTCCTCCACATGCTCACCAATACTTGATGTGATCAATTCTCTTTATCTTACTCATTCTAGTAAGTGTCCCATTATAGTTTAAATTCTCATGCCCCAACAATTAATAAGGTTCAAGATCTTTTCATGTGTTTGTTTTCCATCCATATATTTTCTTTGGAAAGTGTCTTTTCAAATCTTTTGTTCACTTTTTCCTGGGAGGGGGTGGACATTGTTTGGTTTTTTATTATGGAATTGTGAATGTTCTTAATATATTCTGAATATAAGTTATTTATGAGATATAAAATTCTGCAAGTATTTCTTTAATCTGTTTTTTTTTAAACTCTCTCAGTGGGTCTTTAAAAAGCAAAGTTTTAAATTTTTATGAAGACTAATTTATTATGTGTGTGTGAGAGAATCATGCCTAAGAAAACTTAAGCATGATCCTTAAAAAGTATTAAGAGGCTGGGCATAGTGGCTCAAGCCTGTAATCCCAGCACTTTGGGAGACCGAGTCGAGAGGATTGCCTGAGTCCACGGGTTTGAGATCAGCCTGGGCAATATGGCGAGACCTCATCTCCATAATAAATCAAAAAATTAGCCAGGCACAGTAGCGTGCACCTGTCGTTCCAACTATTTGGAAGGCTGAGGCGGAAGGATTGCCAGAGCCCAACAGGTCAACGCTGGGGTGGCCGTGAGCATGCCACTGCACTCCAGCTTGGGCAATGGAGTGAGACTCCAACTCAAAAAAAAAAAAAAGTATTGCTTGCACTGATAAAGGACTTTGGCAAATTCTCAGGGTACAAAATAAATGTGCAAAAGACAGTTGCATTCCTATAAACCAACAACACACAGGCAGAGACCCAAATAAAAAGCACAATTCTATTCACAATAACAACAACAACAGCAACAAAAGAAATACCTCAGCATCTTCCTAACCAGAAAAGTGAAAGACCATTACAATGAAAACTACAAAGCACTGCTCAAAGAAATCAAAGAAGACACACACAAATGGAAAAATATTCCATGCACATAGATAGGAAGAATCAACATTGTTAAAATGTCCGTCCTACCAAAGGCAATCTACAGATTCAACACAATACCCATTAAATTATCAACCTCATTCTTCTCCAACCTGGAAATGATAATTCAGAAATTCATATGGAAACATAAACAACCATGAATACCCAAAATAATGCTTAGCAAAAGAAACAAAGCAGGAGGTATCACACTTCCAGACTTCAAACTTTACTATAAGGCAGTAGTAATCAAAACAGCCTGGTATTGGTACAAGAACAGGCATATAGACCAATGGAACAGGATAGAGATTCCAGAAGCAAAGTCTCAATTTCTCAACCAACTCATCTTTGACAAAGTCTCCACCAACAACCACTGGGGAGAGGAGAACCTATTCAGTAAATGATGCTGCTGGGAAAACTGGCTGAACACATGCAGAAGATTGAAACAGGACCCCTACCTAACACCATACACAAAAATTAACTCTAAATGGAAAAAGACCTAAATGTAAAGCCTCAAACTGTAAGAATCTTAGAAAATCCAGGAGACACCCTTATGGAAATTGGAACTGGCAAACAATTCCTGATCAGAACCCTAAGAGTCTATACCATAAGAAATAAGATTGACAAGAGGGACCTCATCAAGTTGACAAGTTTCTGCAAAGAAAAAGAAACCATCAAGAGAGCAGGAAGACAGCCCACAGAATGGGAAAAAATATTTGTATATCTGACAAAGGCCTAACATCTAGGATCTACAAGGAACTCAAACGTGCCGAAAGGAAAAAAAACAAACAGCCCCATTAAAAAGTAGGCAAAAGACATGAATAGACACTTCTCAAAAGAAGATATATGGGCAGCCAACAGACACATAAAACAGTGCTCAACCTCACTAATCATCAGAGAAATGCAAATCAAAACCACATTGAAATACCACCAAACCCCAGTAAGAATGGACATCATTAATAAAACAAACAACAATAGATGCTGGTGAGGATGTGGAGAAAAAGGAACGCTTCTACACGGCTAGTGGGAATCCAAACTAGTGCAACCTCTTTGAAAGACAGTGTGGCGATTTCTGAATGAACTAGAAATTGGCCTTCCATAAGACCCAACAATAACCCTATTGAGAGTATACCCAGAGGGATTCTAATCATTCTACAAAAAAGACCTGCACACGCATGTTTGTTGCAGCTCTATTCACAATAGCAAAAACATGGAACCAACCCATGCTGCTCATCAAAGTTGGACTGGATTTTTAAAATGTGGTACTATACACAATGGAATATTATGCAGCCATAAAGAACAAACATATGGACTTCGCAGCAACTTGGATGGATTTAGAGTCAATCATACACAGTGATCTATCACCGAAACAAAGAACAGGATACATATGTTCTCACTCATAAGCTGACCTTGAACAATTATTATAACACTATAAGAAAGGGATTGGCAGTAGTGGGAAACTGCTAGGGGAGGGGGAGTGGGATTGGCAGTTAAGGGAAACTGCTAGGGGAGGGAGGGGCATACCTCATCAACAAGGGTACCTGCATAATGAATATTTGTATACCCAACCCTGAATTGTACCCCACATCTTTAAAATTAAAAAAAAAAAAATTAGAAAAAAGTATTAAGAAATCTTTGCATAACCCAATGTCACAGAGATTTCCTTCTGTGTTTTCCTCTGGAAGTTTTATACTTTTAGAAGTTACATTTAGGCTTATGATCTATTATGAGTTAATTTTATGAGGTTAGACAATGGATCAAAGTTGTTTGTTTAACATACATATATCCAATTGTTTCAGCACCATTTGTTGAGAGACTATTCTTTCTCCACTAAATTTTCTTTCCACCTTTATTAAAAAGTAGTTTTTCATATATTTGTGAGTTTGTTCTGTACTCTCTATTCTGTTCCATTGCCAGTGTTAATGCCAATACCAGATTGTGCTGATAATTGTGGCTTTATAATAAGTCTTGAAATAAGGGAGAATTAGACCTCCAGATTTGTTCTTCTATTTTAAGGTTGTTATGATTTGATTCTTGTACATTTTGGAATTAGCTTGTCATTTTCTAAATTGCTGTCCTAACAATAGCAAGTCTTCCAACCCATGAACAAGGTGTATTTCTCTGTTATTTAATCTCCTCTCTTTTTCAGCAGTGCTTTGTAATTTTCAGTGAAATAGAGCCACCTCAGTCTCCCAGGACTCTTAGCACTGTTTCCTCAGCCAGGGAATATACTGGGTTCCCCCTTCCCTGCACCACAACCTGGAAACTGTCTCAACACAGCAGTATGGGGATATCTTAGAACTCATCATGTTTATTTTTGTCTCTCAAAGACCACTATCTATCCCTAAGGTTCAGTTTCTTAAAAACTATGTGTGTAAATATATATATATGTATAGTTGTTTGGTTATTTCAGGCAATAGGGTAAGTCTGTCCCCGGTTACTCCATCTTAGCAAAAGCAATATTCTCTACTAATTGGTTTTTCCCAAACATACTATTCCGTTTCCTGCTTTCATGCTTTGCTCATGCCATTCTGTTGAAAGGGTCTCCCCTGCCCCCTTTTACCTGGGCAACTCTTGCTTATCTCCAAAACTCAATTTAAATGTCAACTTCTCTAAGAACACCTCTCATGTATCTCAAGGTTGAGTGACACTCTCCTTCCTCTTTGCCACCATATTTTTCTGTGAATATCTCTTCTACACCCATGTTTATCCCTTTCTTTTAAAATTATAAGTTTATCACATGTTCTCACTCATAAGCAGACCTTGAACAATTATCACAAGAAAAGGATTGGCAGTAGTGGGAAACTGCCAGGGGTGGGCGGTGGGCCGGGATTGGTAGTAGTGGGAATCTGTGGGGTGGGGACACACCTTATCAACAAGGGTACCTGCATAATGAACATTTGCATACCTAACCCTGAATTGTACCCCACATCTTTAAAATAAAAAAAATTAAAAGAAAGAATAAAAATAAATAAAATAAAATTATAAGTTTATGTAATCATCTCACAACTTGACTGGAAACCTTCAGAGTGAGTGAGCTTACCCTAAGACTGGAAGAAAAAATGGTATCATTTGGAAGAAAGGGTAGAATCAATGCTTGATTTTTAGTGTGAGAAGACTAAAATGAGAGACAAAAGAGACAAACTGAAGGGAGGCATGGGGATGAGGTACTGGAACTGGACTGGAGTTTGGATACCTAAGCTACATCTCTGAGCCATGATAAAATAGGACTATGGCCTGGAAGACAAAGAAGTGCATTGGGAAAGCACCCACTATGTGAAGCACAAATATGTCTGGAAGCTGGGCAGGCCTTCTCAGGCTGTGCATTGTATGAGTAGAGCCATTCATTTTACAAACACTGTTCTGGTCATTTGGGATACACTAGCATGCCAAATTCGTATTTTAGCCACCATTCTTTCTGTACACTGAAATCTTACCTATCCACTCTCCAGATATTGCCCATATGGGAGTATGACTCTATAGATAAAAGTTCTCTAATAACTATTCATTTGTCTACCTGTGGGTTGATCCAATCCTTGATATGTTCCAGACATGTATTAGCCCTAAGAAGACTGGAGACCACCTCTAGAACCCTAGCAGAGTGGGAAAGGGAGGAAGCCCATGGGAGGTCTGCTGGACACTCCCCTCTGGGAAAGAAAGGATATGAATACCTCTAGGACATGTTCTTTCATTCTTATCAAACAAATTAAAATAAAATATAGCTTATTTTAGTAGAGTCTTCCATTGCCTCCTCTCCTCCAGAGCATAGCCTGAATGTCAAAAACGTACTTATTTTCTCTTATTGCCCATATAAACCACATTTAGTCAAGATTCCAGAACACTCTTCTAGTGTGGTTAGGACAGGTTAATGATTACCGATCACAAAGCTGACAGAGTGGCCCTTCTCAGGAACTACCTAGACTGAGTCCTCCGCTGAACGGTTCTACGGATCCGCCTAATGGCCCACTAACTACTAACCAGAATTCACTAACCTTCTCACTGCTTTCCCCTTTCCCTAAATTTCTAGAGTCTTCCTCAAAACTTTACATTTCTTGACATAAATACTGATAATATTTTTCCCTGAGAAGATGAACTGCCATCTCGACAGGCATTGTTTGAGATAATACGTCTAGTGTTCTCTGCACAAGAGAAATTCAGGAGGGGGCTTCAGCTTGAAAGCCTTTGTGCTTTGGGGAAATTCTTTCTGTTCAACAGGTTTTATTTTAATGTTAATATTCTAAATATTAACCAGGCAACTTGCCAGCCCTGGGCTTGGGGGGCAGGGGAAACAGGTGGGAGAAGGTGTCACTTTCTGTCCAAGAAGAGAGACCACGCACCAGGTAGTTTGTACTCACCATTCTCCTGCAACCATTGTGAGGACCTCCCATTTCTTCTCTAAATGATTTCCAGGAAGACTGAGATCTGTCTTGACAAGTCCACCAGAGGGTTTAGAAAGATGTTTTGGTTTTACTTTGGGTCAAAAACTCAAGGAGAAAAGTCTTGCTCCATCCAGCAAGTTACCGGGGGTGGAAACTCAAGAGGAATCCATTAGGGAAGAAGAAAGGGGCTTCATCAGTTGTTACTCATCAAGAACTAAAGTTTTTTGCCGGGCTTGGTGGCTCAGCCTGTAATCCCGCGCCTTTGGGAGGCTGAGGTGAGTGGATTGCCTGAGCTCGCGGGTTCGAGACCCGCCTGGGCAACTTGGCGACACCTCACCTCTACAGTAAATCAAAAAATTAGCCGGGCGTGATAGCGCACGCCTGTAGTTCCAGCTACTTGGAAAGCTGAGGCGGAAGGATCGCCGGAGCCCAGCAGGTCAAGGCTGTGGTGGCCGGGAGCGGCCACTGCACTCCAGTCTGGGCATCAGTGAGACTCCAACTCAAAAAAAAAAAAAGAACTAAAGTTTTTATATGCAGCCTGTGTCCCACAGGGTCCCCTTGTACATTGGAATCTGGTGGCGAATGGAGTGACATTAACCCAAATGTCACAGGCACTTACTCTTATCTACCTGTTCAGCAGAATTTTAGCTTCCTACCATTCCTCCAAAATTGTCACAATTTCTGAGAATCTTGAGGGTTGTCTTTATATATTCGAAAGTAAGTGCACTAGCTACCAATGGTCTCTGCTAGGTACTACTGATTTGGGGAACTGCAGACTGAAAAATGGGTGCCAGGCTGCTTTCTGGGCAATATAAATAAACACTTCCTCTGACAGACTCATTCTATACGTTTAATTTGTATCAATTTTACATAGTCCAAATATTAATAAAATACATACATCAGTCTACCACGTGGTATGCATCTATACTCCCAGCTACTCGGGAGGTTGGGTCAGGAGGATCTCTTGAGGCCAAAAGTTCAAATCTAGCCTCTAAAACAAAATACCTACATACATACATAGAGAGAAATGTGGCCTATTTATTCTTTTATGAAAAGTCTCCTAGATGGAATTTATGATATGTGAAACTATTGCTTCATTACCAAAGGAAAAAGCACAATTCAAAATTATGAAATCCAATCTGATGCTTGACTGTAACTGAAAACTGTAAAAAGCAGTCTCTTGGGCTCTCCCTCCAGTTTTCATCTGTTTGCCTGCCTTAGTGTCTCTAGACATTATCACTGGAGTAAGATTATTTCACAATTTTATACACAAGTACATTTAAATCTATAGAATCTCTGACTCTCAAATGCCATGACTCTGAGAATGACAAAAGCTTTCTTCACTCAGTTCCATGCCATAATGAAGTAAATCTTTTAAAGTTAGCCCACAGTACCACAAAACAGCCGCTTGGTTCTTCAGTGTGTCTCAGCCCTCACCCTTCCCAGCCCTCACCCAAACCTCAAGCAAACCTTTTTTTTTTTTAAACTTGGTTAGGAGAGAGGTATGAAAACTGGAGTAAACAAAGACCTTCCAACAGGCACAAGGACCTAGAAAGTTCTAAGGGCACCACTTTCCAGATCCATGGCTCCCACACTCTTTGTGGAAACTCAGCTCTCATAACCTCAATCTAGTAGTCCATCCATGTCCACTTCTGCCTTCACAGTCCTACTTTTTCCCACTTTACAAAAAGAAATATATACCTTTAATTCCTCCTGGTTCTTCCTATGGTGCGTTTTCCCAAGGTGTTTAAGAAAAAAAACAAAAAACTCTGAGGTGCCAAACAAAGGGGCAATTTGAAATGTTGGTGTCTGCAAAACCTGCTTCAATCAAGACTCCATGAAACTTCAGTAAAACCACCTTTCTCTTCTTTTATGTTACTACAAATATTTTTATGTTACCACAAAGCCTGGCATTAGAAATGGGAATTTGAGCCAATATATAGGATGTCCTAAATTTAGATGTTAGAAGAATGGGGTAGCAGAAGTTATGATAATTTTAATTTAATGAATTTATCTCTTTAATTTCCTATTATCAAAATAGACATGGCCCTTGAAAGGGATCACATAAGACCAGATACAAACAATGGTATAAAACTTTCTTGCAATATCTTTTATTTTCAAACCAGATTTGAAAATAAATTATAGATTATTGGCAAAGA
Source organism: Tarsius wallacei (assembly GCA_963574415.1). NCBI lineage: Eukaryota > Metazoa > Chordata > Mammalia > Primates > Tarsiidae > Tarsius > Tarsius wallacei. Next base: position 6,195 of record CAUYQG010158092.1, on the reverse strand, counting down.
TGTAAATAACTTTAATATTTTCATGTGGCTATCAAAGCTAACTCTGCAAAACCTATTAGAAATTAGCAACATTTGTTTCAAAAGATGGAAAGTATTCTATGATTGTAGATAAATTTACAATCCTTGGTGTGCTGTGAATAGCTATAATGATGCTAGATGCCAAGAATCTCATTCATTAACTCAGTTGCTCATTCATTCATTCATCCAACAAATGTAAGTAACAAAGTTCTAAGCACTATTCAGGGTAGTTAGATACCTTAGTAACAAACCAAACATGTCTGCCTTTGCAGAGCTTATAATCTGGCAGAGAAAACTATAGAGTGATAGTAGTTATCTATGATGAATACCAAATTGCCCCCAAAATGCAGTGGCAAAAAGAACACACATTTTTGGTCTTGCAGTTTCTGTGGGTTGGGAATCCAGACTCAACTTGGTTGGATCCACTGCTTCACAGTCTTTCACAGGGTTACAAATTGTCAGCCCAGGGTTTGTGGTTTCATATGAAAGCTCCACTAGGGAAGGATCCATCTCTAAGCTCATTCAGTGACTGTTGTCAGCATGCAGTTCCTCACATTGTTGAACCGAGAACCTCAGGCTGCTTTCAGACTCCTTGAGTTCCTTACCACATGAGGTTCTTCCACATAGAAACTTGCTTCATCAAAGAGTGCAAGTTGAGAAGGAAATCGAGAGTTTCCTAGCAAGACAGAAAACAAAATCTCATATAACCTAGTCACTGAAGTGACGTCCTTCAATGTTGCCGTAATCTGCTAGCTAGAAATGAGTTACTGAAAGGGAAAGGATTGTCCAAGACTGTGAATACCTGGAGGTGGAGATGAGGGTCATCTTAGAGGCTGCCTAGACAGAGAGTAAAGGGGAATTAGAAAAGTATCCCAAGGAACATGGGTCACAATTTTTAATAGCATTCTAGGAATATGTCTCATTAAAGAGACAGTTGAGCAAAAACCCGAAGGAGGTAAAGGAATCAGCCATATGACTATTTGTGGAAAACATCTCAGGCAGAAGAAACAGTGAGTTTGAAAACCCCAAAGTGGAAGTCCCTTTAGCATGCAGAAGAAACATCAAGGAGGCCAGCCTGTGGTGAGGGGAGTGGGCAAAGGGAAGAATGGTACGAGATAGGGTCAGGGAATTGGGGAGTAGAGATTTTGTAGACTCTTGTAGGCCATAATAAAGACAATGGCTTTTATTCTGGGTAAAAGGGGCATGTTACAGGGTATTGTGCAGAGGATGGACACAATCTGACATAAGATCACTTAAACTGCTCTATTGAAAAGGAACCATAAGAAGGATAGGCAGAAGCAGGACTCTGCCTTCTAAGTTAGGAGGCTCCTGCAATAATTCAGACAGAAGACAGTGTGGAGGTAGTGAGGAATGATCCAATTCTGGGTATATTTCAAAGAAGATCCTACAGGATTTTGTGATGACTTGGATTTGGGGTGAAGATGAAGATGGGAGTCAAGCATACTGGCCTGAACAGAAGGAAGGATAGAGTTGCCATCAACTGAGACCAGAGAGACTGAAGATGAAGTGGCTTTGGAATTAAATAATAGAAGTTCAGTTCTAGAGATGTCGTGTTTGAAATGTCTGTTGAAAATGTGGAGGGAGATATTCTGTAGGCAGGTGAACGTGTGTGGTTAAGGAGTTCGGTAGGCAGCATTTCTGCAATTCAACTGATTTCTACTCAGATACCTTTGTACTTCATTGAAAAGTCATTCAGCAGATTGTGGCAAAAACTGCTATAGATAAACTGTCCCCCTTGCAGATTAATAATCTAAGGATATTTCCCATCATTCCCGATTAATAATTGATCTCCGCCATTACAGCAAAGAAAACAACATTGCTGTTAAAAATTATAGTATGCAAAGACTTTTCTAGGTCTGTAATTGATAAAATGATTTTCAAATTCTCCTATTTTTATTTATGTTGATTTGGGCTATCTTTGGAAAGAGTGAATAAGAACGTCTATCACCTATGAAGCTGCTTCAACCTCAGGCATGAGAGGGGCTTCATTTCTCAGATCTGCTCTTCTAATCTTAATGAAACCTTGTTTTATTCATGAACAAATCTGAGTTGCCAAGAGATTCAGTGTTTATTTTCCTAGAACATTAGATGTTGCCCCCAAGATGGCAAATGTTATTAAGTTAAGGAAACTGAATTCCATGTTTTTGAGGAGATATGTGAGGAAACCTAAACACATCCATCATTGTATTCAGAAATAAAATGGGTGTTCCAAATGGGCATATAGCATGCTTATTTGGATTCAAAAAATAAAGGCAGGTGAGTGACATTGAATGAGTTTATTTTGGCTGATTGGTTTAACTAATAAGGACTGGTTTCATCAATCAGGTTATAATAGCAAACATCTTCAAAATTGAATGAACTAAATCTATGGCTCCAAGTTTTTGATGAATATATTTTTTTATAAGTGCATGAGAATATTTTTAAAGGTTTTTTCCAAAATATTATATTGATAAGGGTGCATTGACACTAATAAAATTTAGATGTTTCTAACACTTAGAATGTATTTTAGTTATCAGGGCAATTTTACAAAAATTCTTTGAACTACATCTGAGTTTTATGCCAGAAATCATGTGAAAGAGTAACCTTGTGAAAGAGTAACTAACCATCATTCAACAAGTCATGGTCGTGCTTTCTTGGCATTCATCTCAGAAGTTAGAAACATAAATATATCAGTGTCTGTAGTATCTGAGATTTTATCCTATTTACAAGCTAATAAACTAATCTGTTAATGTTTCATGGACAAGACATGAAACTCCTGGGTCAAGGATTGCAACTCTTATTACTCTCAACACAACAAGAAGCATGAGCATGATGTTGGTTCGTGTTGGTTTCCTATGTCCCCATGTCCCATAGGACAAGACAGGTGGACCTAAATGGATGCTATGTACAGTGTAGATTTATATCACATTGAGCTTGAAAGGTTCATCACTTTCACAGCAAGCAGGTTTTTGTCTGGGGAGAAATGTAGCCTCATCTCAAGTCTGCTTGCTACTTTGAGAAATGGCCCTAAAGTGGTGAGAGCCTTGCTTTTTAAATTTTTTTTTTTTAAGAGCTAGGCTTGTCTTGAACTCCTGTCCTCAAGTGGTCCTCCCACCTCACCTCCCAAAGTGCTGGGATTATAGGCATGAGTCACCCACCCAGCACAAGCCTTGCATTCTTGACACACTCAGCAAGAATGTGCAAGGGCATTCAGGGCCCATGCCTCTCTCAACAAAATAGTCTCATGATTGGGTAAAAAGTTCTTCTGCAAGTTGTATCATTTTTATTCTTAACTTTGAACAAAATTAAAGGAGAATTTAATTAAGCCATCAGTGATGGATCATTAGTAATAATTTTTACTGGTAGAATATGATTTCTGGCATAATATCTGATGTAGTTCAAAGAATTTTTGTGAAATTGCCATAATAAAATTCCTCCCATTTGCATTTTCTTATTTATGTACTCTCAGTGCTCACATCTATAAATGGGAAAAAAAAGAATAGAGTCAATACCAAACCTTCACACTAACAATTAGTAATGTCCATTCCTGGATTATGAATTCATGGAAAAAATTAAAAGTCTCATCAATTTCATAAAGAATGTATTTCCAATGAGTGTTAATTTTTATATTCAGTAATTATTATTTGCAACATGTTTATGCTATTTTGAGTAACCATGTACTAGTAATAATTATAATGATAATTCAATCCAAAAGAAAAAAAATAATACTTAGATCTACAATCACAGAAAATTGAAACAATTTTTAATTTTCATTAGGAAGTTTAAATCTGAAGTTTAATTTTAATATTTGTGCATACCTTTGTCAAACTGAAATCTAATAGAGTGATTGATAAAATATTTGCAAACATAATGCACTATCTTAGGATAAAATTTGTTATGGGAAATAAAATGGGATACCACAGGTTCCAGAAGAGAAAGGAATGCCGCAAATTCCAGCTGTTTAAAAGAGCTTGCTTTTATCTTCCTTTAATGAAACATAGTGGGTGTCGCATTGCTAGGGAGTAGATTTCATTGGACATACTTAAAAGAACAATAGAGCATTTGAATTCTAAATGTCAGTATTTACAGCACACCAAAAATTAAGTCCCTTGAGTAATTATAATTTCAAAATTTAGATATCAATTTTTAAATGCTTTAAGGGATATGTTATTTTAAAAATTATTTTAGGTAGTACATAAACAAGACAGACTACATTTTCTTTAAAATTATAATCTGAAAGCAGAAAGCTGCAGCAGAATATGAAAAAACAACAAAAAACCTTGTCCTGAAGTTTAGCATCTATTTGGGGCAAACAGCAATTTTGTAAGGATTAAATGAGGAAAAGTATGTGAAAGCACCCAGCATGGGGTTGTCTCAGGCTGGGGACCTGATAAAACTTAGTTTCCCTTACATTCAACTAAAAACTTGTAGCTGCATTGAAATCACATGTCCTCTTGTTATATGGGGACGGGAGATGTTACATGACTGGTAATCAACTTTCATTTACTATCTCGTCATAAGGTAAAGAGAGTTAAATCACTCAGTTTCTTTTAAATTCTAAACAGGGTTCAAATGTTAGTTTTTTAAAAAGAAGAAAGAAAGGAGAAGGCAAGGCAGAAAAGAAAGAAGGGAAGGAAGAAGGAAGCTTGTAAACACTACATGCACTGTCTTCCAAAACCAAGCAACTGGGATAAATCAACTGTGTTGACTTAATCACACATTTAACAAAATGAATTTTCCATTGTTCCCACCTGTTTCCCAAATAGCTGCAACTATTTGGGCCTTTGACCTGTTTTGGCCCAATTCTATATGGAATTTGTGCTCTTGGAATACTCTACTTCTGGGTGGCTCCACCACAGAGTTGGCCTTGGCAGCAGCTGGGAAACCCTCCTCCGGAACAGCTGGCATCCAAGGCCCCACAGCTCTGCCATTACCCAGGACGAATATTAGTTTTCTGCACTAACAGGCTTTAGGGGACACATTTCAATAAAGTAACACTTCAAATCTCATTTGATCTCACTTGGTCATGAGAACAAACCTGACAGACTCTGTAACATTACAAGAACCAAAGTTCTGGGATCTGATCCCAGCTCTGACACTTAGTTCAAGGGTGCATTGGAGGAAAAGATCACTCTAACTCTCAAGACCCCATTTTCTTACCATAATATGGGAAGCCTGGACCAGGCAAATGCTAACAGTCCCCAAAGTCAACTTCATTTTCCTCTGAATCCACCATCATGAAACCCAAACCGGTCTCTTAACTTTATCGCACTGCTTACCCACTCAAAAAACAACTAAAACAACCAAACCAAAACTCAAATAAACCATTTCATTTAATCTTCCAAACAAACCCAATAGGGAAGATAGTTCAGTTGCCTATAAAATTCTTGCTGGATTTTCAAAGAGGACAGTAGAATGAAAATCAGTGATTCCTGGCAATTGCACAGTAGGTGGTAAAGTTCTACCTTCTGGTTCAAGGAAACTAAACCATCTTGGAAACAAAAAAGTTAACACAAGTTTATTGCTAACACTGTCTTCATAGGTGTCCTGCTTCACAATACTGACACCTGTCAACCATTTGGTTCGAAGCAGGGTGATCAACTAGGACACATGATTCTTTATTTGATCTCTGACCTGCTCAAGCCAGTTCATGAAGCCATACAAGCCTCTATGTCAAACTTTAAAAAATGGAGCGCATTTTCAAATGGCTAATTCCTTAAAAGCAGAGATGGTGTCCATATCGAAGACTTCATCTTCAAGGAGCTCGGCCCTGTGTGTGCCCTGCACATTCTTGTTGACTTGTTTCTACCGTATCGGGGTGGGTCTCTCCCTGACAACTGGGGGCCACATTTAGCCAAGCAGCTGCCCGTTGGCATCTAAAGCCTGTGATATGTAGTTCTGGCAACATCTCAAAGGATTTATTATCATCCTATGATTTCATTATTATTATTATTATCACTCATGAAATTCAGTAGCTGAACACACCATAAAGCATTAAAATAATTTTTAACATGAGATAGTCTGTTTTTTGCCTTCCTCCCACAGTTGTGGGGTTTCCCATTCAGTTTCTGCTTGCTATTGTAAGGCTCTAAGAGGTAGCCTCAGCCATGAATAAGTCAACCTGAGTATCCCCTCCACCACTGCTGTCCTATCCCAGTGGTGACCTTGGGGTAGAGA
>CAUYQG010158091.1:0-45513 GCA_963574415.1 Tarsius wallacei | reverse complement strand
GGGAGGCCGAGGTGAGTGGATTGCCTGAGCCTGCGGGTTCGAGACCCGCCTGGGCAACTTGACGAGACCTCATCTCTACAATAAATCAAAAAAATCAGCGGGCGTGGTAGCACGCACCTGTAGTTCTGGCTGCTTGGAAGCCTGAGGTGGAAGGATCACCGGAGCCCAGCAGGTTAAGGTTGCGGTGGCCGGAGCGGCCACTGCACTCCAGTCTGGGCAACAGAGCGAGACTCCAACTCAAAAACAAAAAACAAAAAAACAAAAATGGTGCTTGACTTCTCTGACTTGGGAAGCGCTAGGGACCAAGCAGAGGAACTGCAACCCCAGCTGCTTCAACAGGGGTGCCCTGACCACTTGCTCATAAGCTCCCACCTAATCTCTCCCAGCATTTTCTTTGCAGTTTTGTTGATTAAAAAAAAAAAGTGATGCTTGGCTTCTGCATCCCATGAATTGCTAAAGTCAAAGTTGAGCAGCTGCAGCACCAGTTGCTGCACCAAGAGAGCCCTGGCCACTATCTCCCTAGCCCTCACTCAGTCAGCCACTCACACGCCCACTCATTCTTCAGCACGTACACAAAATTTTCCATACACTAACTCTCTCACACCAGGACTTGCATTGTCTGACTGGCTCAGACGCCATCTTCCTGACACCTCAGGACTAGTCTTTTAATTTATGTCAACTTAATAAATGAATTGAATTTGTTTGTTTTTAACTAGGTAAATCTTTTTAAGTTAAGGACATACCTTTTGTATCAAAGTTGTATTTATCATTTTAAATGTAATATAAGATTTTGACCTTTATAGTTTTGTATTAAGAAAACATAAAACAGCACTTGATTGAAAATCATTTTCTTCGTGATTTACTGCATGTGGCTTTATAAAGAAATTGGTCAAAGATTCTAAATTATTCTAACAAGGACCCAGATAATTAAGAGAGATTTAAATTTTATTGAGGTTGTTTTATTTAATATAATATTGTGATCATTATTTCCATGCTATTAGAAATGCAAGCTATGTTCTGCCAATTATTTTTAAAGGTGACTTGTATTCCTTCTTTGGTTATAGAATAGTTAGTTTTAGATTAAGTTGCAGCTATTTGATGTGCTGTTAAGTGAAAATTTACATTCCAGTAGGTTTAAAATAGAAAACTACTGCCTGACTTCAGGCTATCTGCCTGGTAATTGCAGAAAAAAACTTTGTTAGATTTGTGTAGAATAAATGAGCATAGGCTCTATGAAATGCTGTGCAGACAATCACCCAGCAGAGAAAAGACTTTGAAGATGATTGCCTTAGGAGTTCTTGAGCACACAGGCTGAAGGAGTAATTCTAATTCAAAGAATGCAAACCATCTTGATTTTTATGAAGATAACTTACTAGAACCACTGGGAAGTAACTACTTCATTCAGGATATAATTGGTGTTTTAGAAACATTTTATCTGAGTTAGCAATGCAGGTTGAAATGGAAACCAATTTACTCTTGGACTTTAATAACCACATCTATGTTACATATTAAAAATAAGTAATATAAGGATGCTGTCCTGAACTGAAAACTAAATAATGCAATAAGGGTAAGATAAAAGTGTGTGACCAATGTTTTGATGTCTTTGCATATTGCAAATAATCATATTCTTCACTTAAATAAATCAAATGACAATAAAGGAGAAAATATAAGTAGTAAATACTTTAGAGACCCCACTTGCTGTCAAAGCTTACAATTATGACCTGACATATATTTTTTTCTTTCCTTCTTATAGAATTCTTGACACTTTTTGTGTGGCTTAATGACTGCATATTTGTAGGGGGTAGCCCAGATTTTTCGAATTCTTCTGCAGTTATATAACCAAGTGTTTAAGTTCTGGTCAAAAACACCCTACTAGAAGTGGTGAGTAAACCTTGTCTTCAAAAGGAAGGGGAATGACTTTGTGCCCCTTTCTCTTCCTTCTAACTGAACCAAGGATTTAATAGTTGAAGCTCAAAAATGTTGTGGAACTCCAAGTGGAAGGCATATGTATAATCAAATAATTAAAACAAGATGTGCTCTCTACTTCTCTAGCTCACCTACTTCCAGATGTCTCTATGTTACAGAGAAAATTCTATCTTTTTTAAACCTTGGTCATCTTATTATAACTCACAGACAGATATAGCCCTAATTGATGCAGCACTGTATATCATTATATCTTGCTTATATGTTTCATTTATAAATGAAATTTGGAAATCATAGTTTTGAATGGACATTAAATTAAAAAGCCTCTTCTGTCATCTTCCCTATTTATGAACTCTTATTCTCTGATCAGGGCAAATAAGATCTTATATGCATTCACATTTCTGACTATTTTATTCAAGAAGCCATCATAGAGATTCTCAACTGGGAAACTTATGATCGATGCCTTTGGGAAAAAAGTACCCAACATATAATGAGGCTTGAAAGGTAAAATGAAATCAATTCTGCTACTCTGGTTGAGAGCAATATTTTATAACAGGATGAAGTATGATGCTGAATGTCTGCATTCTAAATAGTAGCATCCAGCTAGTGTCAAAGAAAGATAGTTCAAATGTTTCTCTTTCTCTTAAAATACTCAACATTCTATATTTACTGATGAGAAAGATAAGTCAAACTAGAGGGCCAAAGTGAAAGAGAAGGTACTCTTTTAAGGTAATAAGTGTTCTGTAGTTGGAGTTTTAATTTAATAATTAAAATTCAAAAATTAAATGAAATTCTCTTGTAGTTTGGCCATCAAAACATTTCTACATAGTAATAGTTCTCAAAGGGGAGCAAGCAGTAGAATCACTTGCAAGACTTTTAAAACATGAATTTCTGGGCTGCAGCCACAGAGTTTCTGATTTATCAAGTCTGAATGGGGCTGGAGGATTGGATAATTTCCAGGTGATGCAAGTAATGCTGATCCATGGGTCATAGTTTTAGAAGCTTGATCTAATGCATTGGGGATTCATGTCTGTTAGTCAAATGAGGGCAGATAATAGGATGAAAGGGATCACAGTCTTTGTTAGGTAGAGTGGGCAGGTTGGACTAGGGAAAAGTTCATGGCTGTAGGAAAGTTCTACACTCCTTAACACCTTCAGCGACCATTGCAAAACCATTCCTGCAAACAAGCAGCCTAGTTGCAGGAAAATTCACACCCACCTAACAGTTAGACCTTTATCAGACACAACTGCAACAGTCTAGTCCTTTACCCAGGTAATTCAAGGTCAAGAGCTGACCACCAAGGCAAGAACTAGCTTAGAGAACTCATCCCTCTTCTCCCCCATCTCCCCAGCTTGCACATCAATAGCCAAAGTTGACCTAAGATGACTATGATCATGACTCACTTTTACTTTCATCATACCCTCATTATAATACCATTAGCATTGTGGTTTTTACAAAATCTTCACCCACCCGGGTGTCATGACAGTTCAGGTATGATCCTATAAGGACGAAAACTCCCCAGTTTGACAGGAGGGAGGAATATCAGAGATCCAACCCTAATACTACCCATCTCCAGGAAAAACTCACCTCAAAACAACTCCTTTTCAGCCACGAGAATAAAAGTTTTAACACAACAATAGCAAGGGGCAAAAAACAACAGCTTTTTGTAATCTGTTTCTGCCCACTCTCCTTTCATAAGAGTGTTCTCCCTTTGCTTAGAAAAACAACTTACTTTTCTTGTTTCTCTGTGTGTCTGTGATTCATTCCAAAGGAGAACACAAGAACTCACATCAAGTATCTCACACAGGGGAAAAGACGTTTCTGGTTAAAAAAAAAAAAAAGTAAAACATACCAGTTGACTCTACCAAAGATTATCTTAAAATATGTTTTTGAAAAGTGTATGGCAGCAGTGCCAAAGATGAACTGAATAAAAGTAGACTTATTTGTAATATAAAAAGCCTGAACTCAAGTACTGACTTCAGATATTCAGAAGTGACATTAACTTTTTTTTAAAAAAAAAGAAGGATTTAGGCTGGGTTCAGTGGCTCAGCCTGTAATCCCAGCAGTTTGGGAGGCCGAGGTGAATGGATTGCCTGAGTCCACTGGTTAGAGACCAGTCTGGGCAACTTGGTGAGGTCTTGTCTCTAAAATAAATTTGAAAATTAGCCAGGTGTGGTAGTGTGTGTCTATAGTTCCAGCTACTTGGAAGGCTGAGGTGGATGGATTGCTGGAGCCCAGCAGGTCTATGCTGGGGTGACCATGACTTTGCCACTGCACTCCAGCTTGGGAGATGGATTGACACTTAAACTCAAAAAAAAAAAAAAAAAAAAAAAACAAAAAGAAAAAGAAGGATTTATAAGGCAGAATAACCAAGATCTGACTCCTGGGTTGCTAACTTCTCTGACCACTATAATGGTACTAACAAGACTGGAAGTTGAGTTCTCTATTGGATATAGAGCATTAAGACTGAGATTTCAGTAGAAGTGTATCAAACTTAAGTGTGCATGAAAACCATGTGGGGTGCTTTGAAAAAAAATCCAATTCCTCACCCTAAACCCATTGACAAAAAAAAAAAAATCCAATTTCTTACCCTAAACCCACTGACCCCGTTAATTTTAAAGTAAGAATTATGGGTGATTTTTGATTCAAATGGTCTGTGGCCACTTTTTGGGAAATTGTATTATGGGGAAAATAACTTTTAGAAGCAGCCTACATTCTTTGGCATGTTGTTGCCTTCCACCAATGGAATCACAAAGGTCTCTGCTTCCTTCATCAAATTTTCTTCTCTGACTCTTACTTTCTTTCTCCCTCTGATAAGGACCCCTGTAATTAGGCTAATCTCACCTGGATAATAAGACAAAAGATCAAATTGAAAATTGGCAAAGATTCGTATAGACATTTTACCAAATAAACATCCAAGTGTCTAATAAAGACACAATAATATTTTCAACATCGTTAGACATTAGCAAAATGCAAATCAAAACCAAAATATGATAGCATCCTCTGCTGCTTTGAAGAGCTACAAAGAAAACAATGTTAATGCCAAGAACAGGGGAGAATATGAAGAAACCAAAACCCTTATACAGTGCTGGTGGGGGTGTAAAATGGTATAGTACCTTTAGTAAAGTTTATAATTTCTTAAACAGTTTAACATCTATTTATACAGGATCCAGGATTCCACCCAAGCAAAACTAAAACTTATATCCGCACAAAGATTTGCAGCAAAGGCCTGGCACAGTGACTTCTGTGTGTAATCCCAGCACTTTGGGAGACTGAGGCAAGAGAATTGCTTGAGCCCAGGAGTTCGAGACAAGCCTAGGCAACACAGTAAAACTTTTTTCTACCAAAAAAAAAATCCCAAAATTAGCTAGGCCTGTTGGTACATGCCTGGTGTTACGTGCCAGCTCTTGGGAGGCTAAGGCAGAAGGATAACTTGAGCCCAAAATGTTGAGGCTTTGCTGATTATGATAATGCCACTATACTCCAGTCTGGGTGACAGAATAAGATCCAACTCAAAAATAAAAAAAAGATTTGTAGCAAATATTTACAGGAGAATTATTCATAATAGCCACAAATTGGAAACATCTAAATAGCCATTAACTGGTATATTGACATATATAGACATGTTGTATTTCATACAATTTTATACTACTCAGCAATAAAAAGAAACAAACTACTAATGCATTTAACAACATGGCTAGGTCTCAAAAACATTATGCTAAGTGAAAAACTCATATGGAAAGACTATGTATGTACTGTTTGTTCCATTTAAATGACATTTCTAGAAAGGACAAAAAGGTATGTATATATGTATAATATATATGATGCATATTAAATATAAAAATATATTAGAGACATAAAAATTATGTATATTAGATCAATAGTTACCTGGACCGGGCATGGTGACTCACGCCTATAACCCCAGCACATTGGGAGGCTGAAGCCAGAACATTATTTGAACCCAGGATTTAGAGACCAACCTGGGCAACTTAGCAAACCTCGTCTCTACAAAAAAATAAAAAATAAAATAAAAAATTAACTGGATGGTGGCACACACTGGTAGTCCCAGCTACTTAGGAGGTGCAGACAGAAGGATTGCTTGAACCCAGGACATTGAGGCTGTGGTGAGCTGTGATCGTCCCATTGCACTCCAGCCTGGGGGACACAGTATAGCCCAAACCAAAAAGAAAAAAAAAAAAAGAAGGAGAGAAAAGAAACAGGTGCCTGGCACCAAGTGTGAGAGCTGGGGTTGACTGTAAACAAAACCTACAGAATATTTTAAGGTGAAAGAAATATTCTAAGACTGAATTCTGATGATGACAGCACAACAGTATAAATTTACTGAGTCATAGATTTGCTGCTACAAAGATAAATTTTATGAAATGTACTTTTTAAAATACCTCAATAAAGATACATGGTAATCAAATAAAGAAAATGGCATAGATAACAGTAAAATCATATAAAAAAGAACAATCCATAACATGAAAGGCGAGATAAAACCTTGACCAAATTATTCAATATAATCTATTAAGCACTAAATGTAGAGAGATATAATTAGGGTTAACTATTCTTTCTCCCATCCTCCTTGCCTCTGGGGATTCATGTATTTGTATGAATTTATTCATTGAAACGTGTTATAAGTAAGAAGAGAGGTTCAAATATCAGGATATTTTAAAGTGATCATTTTGCTCTTTTTAAAATATTTAAAAATTATTTTAAAGGACATGTATTAAAATTTTATATAAGGAAATCAAAAGCCAATGATATACATTAAAAGAAACTAAAGGTCATATATTGAAAATACAATTTGAAATAGGCCCCCCAGAAGAAAATCTTACCCACTAAGAAAAGCTTCTTCAGAAAATACGTTAAGAAGCTTAAACTTCTAATCCTTCAAAAATGACTGGGTGCTTGAAATTTGAAAATGCCGCAAGCCAGTAAATTGAAACTAGTCCTGTATAACAGAAAATCCATGGAGAGGAACCACAATTAAGAAAGAAAGTAAAAGATTTAGAAACACAGCTTAAGCATTCTAGCAAGAGCTATCAGGTTACAAAACTGGCAGACAATGGAAAGAGGTAAACAAACACTAAAAAAGCGATCTTAGACTTTTGAGCATCTGTACTTTTCTTATTGCAAAATAATATCTATTAGAATTGATCATTTTAAATATAGATGATTAGATTAGTAGCAATCTTTCAGTTCTACTTCCTCTCAAATACTGCCCCTCCCCCCACCATGTCTGTGCTTTGATTTGGATGGAAGTCTCAGGATGTATGGAGTTCTACCACCAGACTTGTGTGGGATTAAATTTGAATTCATCTTAATGAAATAATCTAAGTGTATATACATCTGATAAATATCATTTTTTCTCATCTAATAAAGAGAATATTTACTTTGATAAAGTCTTTATTGATGAGTTGAGATATGTACTTAATAATCTTTCAAATAGTAAATGTTTATGGTAGTCAGAACCCCTAATTTTGACATATTTATTGAAGCAAGTATGAATCTATGGGATGCCATAAATGGAATTTGCAGATGCAATTAAAGACTCAAGTCAGGGGATTTTATTTTTATTTTTGTAGAGACAGGGTCTCTTTATGTTGCCCAGGCTGTTTTCGAACTTCTGGTCTCAACTGATCTTCCCTCTTTGGCCTCAGATAGTGTAGAGATTACACCAGGGGTGAGCCACCGCTGTTCTTAACCTGTCAATGAATGTTTAAATAGGAAAAAACAAAAAAAAAACTTTCAAAAAGAGAAAAGTTGCTCTAGCTGATAGCAAAAGAGAAAGTTGGAGAGTCAAAATATAAGAGGGATTTGGTGCATCCTTACAACCATGAAGATAGATGAGGCCACACTACAAGGAACACAGGGGTCCTCTGGAAAGAATGGGTCCTAGATGTCAGTCTTCAAGGAAATGGAAATCTCAATCCTAATGCCACAAGAACAGAATTTCCTAACAACCTAATTGAGTTTAGAAGTGGATTCTTCCCTCAAATTGTCCAGTTTCTGTGATCCTATACAGAACTCCGAACAATGTGAAATGCCAAATGAATGTTTTTTTAGTCACAAAATTTGCATTAATTTGTTACACAGCAATAGAAAATTAATAATATGCTTAATAAAATTTAGTTGCTTTCTGTCTCTCTTCCATTTAGTTGGATAGAGACAAAACCTATTCATTTTTTTTTTAATACAGCAGTTCACTTAGTTTGATGACTGTATGCTGATAGTAATGTTCATTATAATTCATTACTAAAATTTGTAGTATCCTTTTATAAAACTCTTCATCTCTCACAACTAATGTATGAACAGTATTTACCAATAGTTTTCAATATCTTGTTGCACAAATGAAATCTTTATTGCAATCAAAGTAATTTACTAAATGAGGTATTTCTCAATCCCTACACAGCTCCTTTTCCATGGATGATGCAACCACTACAGTCCAGCAAATACAGTAAAATTAAAGGTAGATGTATATACTCACAATGCAAACACTTAGAATCATTATGAAGCAAAATAATAATTTACCTGTCAAGTTTTAAGCCCTTAAAATGATTGTTGGTCAAATAATCTATGTTGTTCTTAATTCAAGGATGTGAATGTTGCAGAGATTTATTGGGCCATATTATATCTGTTTCCAATCTGTTCCTATTGACTTTTCCTGTTTGATAAGTTGTCCATGAGAGTGAAAAAGAATGCATAGTTCTGTGCAAGAGCATAGCTTGGTAGTAAAGGGCTTGGAAAAGGTCGCAAATGCTTTCCAGGTTTCCACAAATATTCATGTACACCTAAAATAATTGCAGTAATGTATATTCAAGCTTAATTAATTATTATACTGTTAAAAGTGATTTTCACCACCACTTTCACCCGGAACCTGGACTGTCACTTTGTTGTCTGTCATTGCCTTGGCCCAATGTCTGTGACTGCTATCACTGTGGCCTGAATTACCTCACATCACCTCAATCCCTGTTAGAGAAGGTCTTGAGTAACAGACTGAAGTTCAACAATGCTGTGGTGACTGATGGCTATGAAGTAGTCACGTTAGAACATAGGCCAAAGGATGTGGCATGCATGAAAGACAAAAAAGAAGGAGTACGAGATGGAGATGGTAGGATATCCTGGGATGTACTAGCAGCCATGAATAAGCTGAGCACACAGATGATCTGAACCGACCACTATGTGGGTCAAGAGAAGTTGAGTAGAGATGAAGAGGTTGGAGGGTGGGTGAAGAATCAGAATCCAGGGACAATGGAGAGAAAATAGAACATGTCTTTGGGAATTCCCATTTTGTCTCTGAAAGTTTTCAGTTTGTTATTAAAATTTTTGCCTTTGTAAAGTAAAAGGAAGAAGGTTCTGATTATGATTTTAGCATTCAGGGACTGCCTGGCCTGGGATCCCAAGCGAAGGTCACAGGGAACCTTACAATAGAAGAACATGTCCAAAGAGAAATCACATTCCAAGTG
This sequence comes from Tarsius wallacei, assembly GCA_963574415.1. Classification (NCBI taxonomy): domain Eukaryota; kingdom Metazoa; phylum Chordata; class Mammalia; order Primates; family Tarsiidae; genus Tarsius; species Tarsius wallacei. The sequence continues at coordinate 36,121 of CAUYQG010158091.1, read as the reverse complement.
GAAATTGTTGATCCTGAACAAAAGTACACTGACCTCAATCAAACTTCAGTAAATGACCAAAAATCATGAGTATAATTTAAAAGACTGAAGACGACCTACATGGAAACCCAATGTTGTAGATAAAATTTTTATTTGATTTTTTAATGAAAGGAGAAACTTGAGAAAGATGAAGGATGACGAAAGTGAAGACCCCAAAGCCAGGGCTGTCAACCTTTTCTGAACATTGGGATTGCCCAGATAACTTTTCATCACTTCTATAGACCAAAACTAGCATCCCTTGTCTTAATTTGAAGCTTAGTTTTAAAGTAATAAAAAAGTAATTATCATCTTTTAAAAAAATTTATCACTGGTCCATGATAAGGATAAGTGGTTTCTAATTATATCACTTTTATTAAGCAGCTCAGTAACTTGTTATTCTTCCCATCAGTATTTCATGTATAAAATAAAATATTTAGCTTAGAGTATATAGGACATCACTTGCATTTCTTGCTCAGAATGTCTCTAAATATTATTCATGCATATATCTCTTTTATATTCATACATATAAAAGGTTTGGGGATTACTTTGCCTAGGTTTAAAATGGGAATTTGCTCCTTTTTTTCTTCTTGTTGGAAACAGAACCAGTTGTTTAATTTCTTTTTTTCTCAGTTTCCTCCTTTGTAAAATGGAGGTAAAGTTAGTTTCTATATTATAAAATGAGATAAAAATAAGGTAATACATGTAATAATTAAATAATATCTGGAACATACTGATTTTTAAAAAACATACACTCATATATTTATTCACATTTTAAAATAAAATTTGCTCTTCATATAAATGATATGTAGGCAAATTTATATAATGTAGTATATATCTATGCAATAAAACACCTATACAACTATTGATAATATATACTTTTTGACTTACCATAAATGTACTTATTTTTATGTTAAAATTTGTTTCCACTACACCAGTTGTCAGATTGTGGATTAGAATTTGACTATTTTATTTTTAATTTTTAGGTGATTCATTTTATAAGAAGGTATGTTAATAATCTCAAAATGGATATCATTTTTAGTAGTTTCAAATTTTTCATTTTTGTTTGTAAACAAATGCACATTTAAAGGCAAGTGAAAATTATTATTAAAATTTGTTGTAGGTAAGGACACAAAATAAAGAATAATGAGAAAATCCAGCATAAACTCCACTAATGCTTTTGTGCACAATAATCAATTTGACATTATTTTTTAAAAAGTGAGCAGCATTTGTTGGTATGAATTTCATATGCAAATGCTGCTGTGTCTTTTCAAAACTGAAAAATCTATTCTCAAACTATTAACATACATTGGTTTTATTTTATTGCTATCAGAAAATGTAATTGCTCTATTTTAAGCAATTAGGAAAATAGTTGCAAGTGTCAGCAGCATTGAAAAAATGGAAGTTTCCTCTAATTTTATGAGCTATTGTTTAAAAGTTTATAATGGAGAAAATAGATAATTGAGTTATATTTTTATTATTAGTACTCAGAGCACAAAATTCTTAAGAGTTTTGACCTTAATAATCTGAGTGAATATGGAGAGACTATGCTTGCTTTTCACAAAGCTTGAATATTTATTTAAAAGCAACAAATCTGGGTAGAATGATCTAGTGTCAATATGTAAATATTCCAATATATATTTCCACAATATAAAGGTGACATTTGAAAGTGTTAGAAAATGTACACTTGCAGACAATTATAAAAATGATTATTTTTGTTTGTAAAAACATCAGAGCGAATGTCAATAGAAAAAAATAATCTTAAAGTCATTACTTTTGCTTTAAAATGAACGTTTATTTTAATCTGTTCTGCTAACCTTAAATTAGTGATCCCCAACTTTTTTGGCATCAGGTACAGGTTTTGTAGAAAACAGTTTTTCTAGTGGGGGTTGAGGAGGGGCCAGGGATGGAGGGAGAGTAGGGGGTTGGGATCAGCAGGCATTAGAGTCTCATAAGGAGCATGCAACCTTGATCTCTCACATGCACAGTTCACAATAGAGTTCATGGTCTTATGAGAATCTTATGTCCTTGCTGATTGGACAGAGGGAAGCTCCCTCTGCTAGCCCACCGCTTGCCTCCTGCTGTGTGGCCCACTTCCTAACAGGCCAAGTGTCAGTCTGGTTCATGGCCCAGGGGTAGGAATCCCTGACTTAAAAGCATTAATTTATTGCTAATGTTTTCATCATTAAAGTTTTCCTTATCTATTTATCATAATCAAAGTTCTATGTTTATTACGTTGCATCTGGTTTTCTTAGTGGAAATAACGGAAATAATAGCAAAATACCTTTCTGGAAAGCTCAAGGCAATTGTTTTGTGAAAATAAGCAAATATAAGCAGAGCTTAAATGGTTTTCATGAGGAGTGTTTCAAAAATGGCGATTAAACAGAAATGGTTGATGCTTATGGTATATAGAAAGAAGTGAGGGAGCTTGAGGGTAGAAAGATGTTCCAGGCATGCCATGAATAGCTGATTAAGGAATACAGAATTTCTTAATAGGGAGAAAGTGGAATCTGTTGAGCAGCATCAGACCACTGAATGCTTCCAAAAAGGATGAGGAATGGCAGTTATTGAACGCCTCATTTTCTGAGGGTTTAAGGTCACACAATGAATAAGTAGAAGGACTGTAATATGAGGTAAGAAGTTGTTTCCAGAGCCTGTGCTCTCTCTATTACACTATATTGGGAGACAATGCAGAATGAACTGGAAACAAATCAATGTTTAGATTATCGGAAATATCCAAGTCAGTGAAATGACATACTTTATAAAATGAGGTCAGGAAATAGAAAAAAACAATATTATTGAACTTTAAATATTTTCGCAGGAAAAGTGATGCAGAAGTATTATAGGAAGCAGGAATGTTGCCATGATCCACAGCTTGTAATTCTTGTTCTAGTGTGTGCTGGGAGTAGATAGGAATGAAAGGTTATAAGACACAGAAAATAGTGAAAGAAGACCCCCTGAAAGTACAGAGTGCACAGATATTAAAAGTAGAAATCTGGAATTGAGAATGAATTAGTCCCAGGACACATGTGAAGTATATGAATATTCAGTAAACAAAGAAACTTTTTTTAAGTGACAAGGTTGAAAAGAATAATACATGAAAAAAAGTTATTTCATTTGTAAATGCGAAAGTCCTTGTTGGCATTTCCACAGGTAATCACTTGTCAACATAGGCTTACTCAATAGATGAAAGGAACAAGTTGAAACTTGATAAAACAAGTAGAGTTATAACTTTTTTCTTAACATACTTCGCAATTTCATTAAAGTATAGAATAGGGAGAGCAAAAGCCATAGATACCTGACACATTTTTGAACTGACTTCATAAACATTTTTTGAATTGGCTTCAATACATTTGAAACATTGGTGGAAAGAAAGTTAGAATGTTTTAACAGCAAGTCTGTAATTTTCACTACTCGCTACTTCAATGGAGGATACAAATGATTTTTAACAAGACATCCTTGTAAAAATGTTCATTGCAATTCACTGTCAGGTAGACACTGGGAGTCCCCAACTTTAAAATATTTTTAGTGGGCTATATCTAATCTATATAATTTGGTTAATACAAACCTAGGAGTTATGGATTTATGAGGCAAGGCTGGCTAGAGAAGGGTTGATAGTAATATAAATGTAATCCTATTTAAATAACAGATTTAATAACCAGAATGTATCTATCTATTTATTTTTGTGGCCAATAGCTTAAAAATCTCTTTTGGTTATAGGAAATTACAACCTGTTTCAATGGGAGATAAAGGAACATTCTAAGAAGTTGCTTCAGACACTTTTGATTCCTCCAGAGAAAGAAAGTTCCTTTGCATCTGTTGCTGGGGTGCTTTATTTGAATAATTAGTAAAGTTTAGTTGGAGAATATTCATGAATCTGATTTGACAGTTTAACCTTTATAATAACACAGATGGTTATCTGGGAGTCTTCCAAAAATTTGATATTCATCTTTATCTATTTAGAATAAGGGCAGTGGTTGGTGTTATTTTTTGTTACTACTCTTCAAATTATACATGTGGAGAAAAGCGAAGTATTCTTTTTTTCTACTTCTTTCCATCCACTGAATAATTACCCCTCCACTGGGATTTTTTTGTATTTGAATATGCATGCTATATTTATATTTGGCTCAATTATTTTAGAATTACCTTGTACATCCCTTCAATTCAATAAATCTTCTGCAAGATAAAACTAAGCTTCACTGAGTACCTAATAATGTCCCTGGGGACAGGGGGCACTTAATATTTGTGTTATTTTTTACACACTGACAGAAACAAATCTCAGAATACCCTGTTGAGGAAATGTTTGATTGTTTTCACCTATGAGGCTTATGAGACATAAAAAAGAAAACTTAAGGAAAATATAAGTTATTCTCCAAATCTGATTTTTTTTTTTGCTCTGGGTTTGTATCTTTTATTATTTATTTTGACAATTTTTAGAAAATATGATACACCAAATGACAAAACTTCTGTGTTTTAGACTATGATCTCTTCGTTTAATTTCAATATACCTCTTACAGTTTTCTCCATGATTTTATATTTATCTTGCCTTCTTTTTTTACTCCAGTAGGTTATTTAATTTTTACTTTTGCCGGCCTCGGTGGCTCAACCTGTAATCCCAGCGCTTTGGGAGGCCGAGGTGAGTGGATTGCCTGAGCCCGCGGGTTCGAGACCCACCTGCGTCACTTGGCGAGACCTCATCTCTACAATAAATCAAAAATTAGCCAGGCGTGGTAGCGAGCGCCTGTAGTTCTGGCTACTTGGAAGGCGGAGGTGGAAGGATTGCCAGAGCCCAGCAGGTCGAGGCTGCAGTGGCCGGGAGCGTGCCACTGCACTTCAGTTTTGGTGACAGAGTGAGACTCCAACTACAAAAAAAAAAAAAAAGGTAAAAAAAAATTTTTACTTTTGTCTCACACAACAATATCTTTAGAAACTTGTTGATTTAATAAAATACAGATTTGATATGCTTATGAAAGCACAAAAATTAACTCTTGCAGAAACATATGCAAGGTATCGAAGGTTATGTGTGTAGTTCTTGGTTTTTCTCAGTGATTTTGGTCTTTTTATAAATCAGTATACTCCCTCTCCTGTGGCTCATATATTAAATTGCATTTTCTTTTCAATTCAGACTCAACATGTGCTTTCTCTGAGTGAAAGTTTTTTGTTTTTGTTTTTAAACATGAAGACTCTTCCTCATACATGGTATTTATTTGTGTTTGCTTGTTTATGTATCTACTTGGGGGATATTTATTTACTTAATTTTAAAAAAAATTTTAGCAATGTGTGGTACAATTCAGGGTTAGGTATACAAATGTTCACTATGCAGGTATCCTTGTTGATGAGGTATGCCCCCTCCGGAAGTGCCCCACTACTGCCAATCCTGAATATAATAAACACTTGTATACCTAACTTTGAATTGTAACTCACATCTTTAAAATTAAAAATTTTTAAAAAGGAAAAAATTAATTATGCAAGTACCCTTGTTGATGAGGTGTGCTCCCCCTTCCCTAGTAGTTTCCCACTACTGCCAATCCTGCCCCCACTCCCCTGGCAATTTCCCACTACTGCCAATCCTTTTATTAAAGTATTACAATACTTGTTCAAGGTCTGTTTATGAGTGAGAACATGTGATACTCAGTTCTTTGTTTCTGTGATACATAACTCAGTATTATAGACTCTAAGTCCATTCAAGTTGCTGGGTAGGTCATAATTTTGTTCTTTATGGCTGCATAATATCCCATAATGTATATGTACCACATTTTTAAATCTAGTCCTCATTTGATAGGCTGCACATTTGGTTCCATGTTTGTGCTATTGTGAATAATGCTTCAATAAACATGCATGTGTAAGTATCTTTTTCATAGAGTGATTTGCACAGAAATTAAAAGATACTGGAAACAAATGAAAATGAAGAAACATCTTACCCAAACTTCTGGGATGCCATGAAATAAGTACTAAGAGGGGAATTCATATCTCTATGAAAACACATGAAGAAAATGGAAAGTTTTTCCTTGAAGTTACAACTACTCAGTTCCAATTTTTTTGTATTTGTAGCATACAGTCTATTCTTATTTTTCCTCTGCAACTGGTATGACCAAGATTGTATTCTCTTAGAAGCTATTCAAGGTGAATTTGATTTGCTTTTAATTTTCTCCATCTGAATACATGCCATATTAGATATCCTTTAGTTTTAAAATTAATATTATTGATACACAAATTTGCTGTGGGAATTTAATAAGAAAATGTATAGTTTCTGTTTAAATGTGGTCAATTAGTCATGCTTTTAAAAAAATCTTCTTGAAAAACCACAGCTGGCTTAAATAATTAAACATTTTTGAAAGATCTAGAAATTGTATATATAATACATATTAAGACATAGGTTTTGGCTGGGCACTGTGGTTCACACCTGTAATATCAGCACTTTTTGAGCCTAGGCATTCGATACCAGTCAGGGAAAAAAAGTGAGATCCCATCTCTACAAAAAAATAAAAAATAAATTAGCCAGATGCAGTGGTACGTGGCTATAGTCCCAGCTACTTTAGATGCTGAGGCAAGAGGACTGCCTGAGACCAGGAGTTCAAGACTATGGTAAGCTGTGATCATGCCACTGCATTCCAGCCTGGTTGACAAAGTAAGACTCCAATTAAAAAAAAAAGAAAGAAAAGAAAAAAGCATAGTTTTAAAATGAAAAGTAAACCTATGAGTGAGTATTGTGGGAATCATTGAATTTTACAGGTAGAGAAACTGCAAGCTGGTATTAGTAATTTTGCAAGTGCAGAGACAGAGGAATACAAAGCTTACAGCACTTGCTTAAGATTATTCTATTAACGACAACAACAAAATCAAGTGGACCTCACAATGAAATCTATTAACTCCGATCAATTTTTTTTACCTCTATAACACACAATCAAGTGTATTAGAGAAATCTAAATTACAAATAGTCTATTCTGTCAGCAAAAGGATACTTTCTATGTACTTCTTTTGCTTTGTGTATTGTGAACAAGAGACACAAACAAACAAAATTGCTGAAACATGCAGGGAAATGTTTTAGTACCAAACATTGAAATAACCAATGAATGTGCTATTATTCTCTGAATTAAAGTATCCATAACTAGTACATGAGAGTAGTCATAAAAATGTTTTGGCAAGCTCTCCTAAATCTCCAAAGCAAATTGTGGGCCTCAGGGATGAATTTTGATTACATACTGCATTCCAAAGTAAGTTAGAGAGAAATTTTAATCAATGCTTTTGCTTGAGTTTTGGATTGGACTAAATGTATAGCAGTAAGAAATTATTATGAAAGTTTCGAAATTGTTGCTAGGAGGGTATATTATTTTCTGTTTAATTTCTGTATGTCTGCTCTATAGAAATAAACTACGTGTTAATAGTTCCTATGCTTCTCTATTTCAGTGGCTTTTATTATTTAAAAAAGAGAATTTATAGAAATAATTTTTATCTAGTTAAGTCAGATACTCAGAATTAAGCAAATAAGGCCATGGTCTTTCACACCATACATTGGCAATAGTTAAGGAAAATCACAAGAGGAAGGAAATATTAATAAAAGTTATAAATCTTGAGTTATCAAACCAAACCAAGCAATTTAAATTTTTCCATACTCCCAAAAGGATCTGTGGTAAATTACAGACATATACACTATAGCAACATAGGACTCGGAAAGAAAGAAATAACAGGATACTAATAAACTAGAAAGAGCCTGAATATAAAAATAAAAATTAACCAGTGCCATGAAATTCACTTGTTTTTAAATGTAGATAGCAAAATTAGCTGGTAGCTTTCTGATAGCCAAAACACAAAGACAATTATGCTCAGTTACAAATTTTCAAACATAACTGGTATGTTAGTTTTAAGAACCAGTTTCAATATTCATAACTTGTTCAAAAAATTAATATACCAGTACACTGAGGAATCATAGAGGGAAATGGTGCAATTCTGGCTTAAGTAAGGTGGAAATGCCAGCAGAAGGAAAAACAACACCATTGCCCAGAGAGAAACAAGACAGTATTGAATTCACAAGGTTTCTCTGGAAGCCCATAAATAACTGAAATTACTTTCCCTTATAACTGAGTCAGTTTGCTCCAGGGCGAACTGCTCTTCTTGATAGTTTTCAGCAAATCAGTTTGCCAAAGGAGGGGAAAATAAAACAAACAAATTCTTACATGGTTTTCTTTTTCATGAACTCTTTTTCATTTATAAATCTTCCTTTCCCTTTGTTTGATGACTGTCTACATGTGTTTGATTTCTTTTATATATGATTCATTTCAGTTGTACATATCACTAAATTAATATCCCAATTTTTTCTTCATATTTTTCAGGAAAGTAAAAAATTTATTTGTATTTTCATCTGAGAAAACTGATCTTGAATTCTTACCTAAGAAAGGAAATTCTTATTGTTTTTATACAACATATTCAGCAAGATTCTTTTAATATACACAATGAAGTTTTCTTCCTGAAGACATTCTGTTGGGCAACTAGAAAATGTATCTCCAGAAAGCAGTTCTCTGACGGAACAAGCTACTTGTACTGCTGTGTGAAGTTGTCAGCATGATTTAACAATAATATTTAGAACATCCTTACTAACAGTTCTAAAGTTCTACTGTGAGTCGGAGTCATTTTGACAGTTTTAAAGGGTAGATTCTTTTACAACTTCCAACCACAATTCTGCTTTGTAGGTTTGATGTATAATTTTTTAATAATTAATAAGGTGAATTTGATGCTCATGACCCAGGACAACACACTGAAAAATTCTGATTAAGATTTTAAATAATAAGCTTGTATATTACTACAAAAAATTTATAAAAGTATCTTAACTAAAAACTTTATAAAAATATTAGTAGCAAGGAGTTTGAAATATATATTGAAATATATACATACATATATATATGTATATATATGATTTTTTTTTTTTTTGAGTTGGAGTCTCACTCTGTTATCCAGGTTGGAGTGCAGTGGCACACTCACGGCCAACCCAGCATCGACCTGCTGGGCTCAGGCGATCCTTCTGCCTCAACCTTCCAAGCAGCTGGAATTTCAGGTGTGTGCTACCACACACTGCTAATTTTTTTTGATTTATTGTAGAGATGAGGTCTACCCAAGTTGAACGGGCTGGTCTCGAACCTGCAGGCTTAGGCAATCCACTTGCCTTGGCCTCCCAAAGTGCTGGGATTACAGGCTGAACCACCAGTCTGGCCTTGAATTATAATCTTAAACTTACTGTTGAGGCAATCTAGGTTTGTGTAAATATAGTCTATGATGTTCACGTGACTAAGTGATGCATCACTTAATGACATAGATTCATTCTAAAAAATGCGTTCACGGGCTATTTCATTATAGAATGTATAAGCCTAGATGATATAGCTATATGGCATAGGCTATTGCTCCTAGAATAAAAACCTGTACAGAAAGTACTATATACTGTAGGCAATTTTAACTCAATGGTATCTTTGTATATCTAAGCATACACTCGTAGAGGTAACTTACCATGAATTCAGCTTGCAGGGCTGGAAATTGCTCAGGGTGAGTCAGTGAGTGAGTGGTGAGTGATTGCAAAGGCCTAGGCCAGCACTGTATACTCCTGTAGACTTCATAAACCCTGTAGTCTTAGGCTACACTAAATTTATTTTAACATATTTTTGTTTTTTAAAAGATATTAACCTTAGCTAACTGTCATTTTTTTTTACTTTATACATTTTTAAAACTCTTTAACTCTTTGTCATAACATTTAGCTTAAAACAAAAACATATTGTTCAGCTGTACAAAATATTTTATTTCTTTATATACCGATTTTATAAGTTTTAGTCTATTTTTAATTTTTACTTTGTGAACTGTTTTGTTAAAAATGAAGACGTATACCTTAGGCTAGGCCTACATGTGCAAGTGGAAAATGTATTTCTAGAAAGCAGTTCTCTGAAAGATGCTACTTGTGCTACTGTGTGGTTGTCAGCATGATTTAACAATAATACTGTGAACATCTTTATGGACGGTTTTAAAGTTCTACTGTGGTCAGGATCACCAATATCACTATGTTCTGCCTCCACATCTTGTTCTCTTTAAAAAGATGTAAGTAGGAGTATATTCTAAAATAAGATAAAATGTATAGCATGGTAATTACATAACCCAGTGACAATCATTTATTATCAAGTGTTCTGTAATATACATAATTATATGTACTATAATGTGTATGACTGGCAGTGCAGTAGGTTTGTTTACATCGGCATTATCGCAAACACCTGAGTAATGCATTGCTCTATGACATTAGGACAATAATGTTGTCACTAGGCCATAGGAGATTTTTCTTAGCTCCATTATAATCTTATGGGGTCATCTTCGTATAAAAAGTTTGATGTTGACTGAAACGTTAAGTGGCATATGTCTTTAATTGCATTTACAATTGCATTCTAACAAAAACTTGACATAAGAGAGAAATATTTTTAAAAGTTTAAATGATTTATTAAAGATCTAAATAAATAAGGATGTATCATAGGAATCAAGGCTATTTTGATTTTTAACTTTATTGAGGTATAATTGACAAAAATTGTATATATTTAAAGTGTTCTCATGATAGGAAAACCAAGAATGTGTTTTTCCTATTCTCACTATGCATACACACAAAACTTCTGTGACCCCAGATCTGTGGATGTTTATTCTCAAACACCAACAGGCTCACCAGCTGGGTATCCTCTAATTCAACTTAATTTGGATACTATTTACCTAGAGATAATGTCAGATCCCTCACGTTGAAGACTCAGCCCCTCAAGATGCCCCCCCCAACTTCAGATACCCGTTGCCAGCACAGGTTAAGACCTATGCAACTTACCAACCAATCAGGGTTTCCACAACCCCCTCCTTGGCTTTGATAAATTTGCTACAGCAGTTCTCAGAAATTAGGAAAACACTTGACTTACATTTATCCAGTTTTTATAAAGGATATTACCAAGGATACAGACTGTCAGTAAGATGGAAGTGATGCTTAGGGTGAGCTGTGTGGTAGGAGGGTGGAGCTTTTATGCCTACTGCAGGTGCCGCTAGCTTACAGAAACCTCCAGGCATTCAGATATCCAGAAACTCTCTGAACTCCGTTCTTTTGGGGGTTTATGAAGGTTTTATTACATAAGCATGATTGATTAAATCATTGACCATTGGTGAGTAACTCAACCTTCAGACACTCTTTTGTCCTCAGAGGTTGGAAGGTAGGGCTGAATGTTCCAACCATCTAATCATGTCATGATCTTCCCAGTGACAATTATCCACTCTAGAGTTATCTAGCAGCCACTAGTAACCAGTTATCTCATTAGCATACAAAAGACACCATTTCAAAGATTACAAGAATTTTAGAAGTCATATGCTAAAAAGGAGAAGACAAAATATGTATCATAATCTCACAGATGAACATCATGATGTTTTAATGTATGTATACATTGTAAGATGATAGCCATAATCAATTTAATTAACATATTTATCACCTCACATAGTCACCATTTTCTTAATTTTTTTGCAATGAAAGGGCTTACTATTTACCTTCTTAGTAAATTTCAAAGATACAATACAATATTTTTAACTGTCGTTATCAATATTGTTTATCAATGCCTCAAAAGTTAATCTAAGAGTCACCCAATACTAATTAAAACATGTCCAGTAATGAATTCCTCTTGCCCAAAGAAAGATTTGAGCTCTCCTCTGACTCCTGGGGGGTAATTTTAAAGCAATTTGAATGTCCTATCTGATAAAAATATGTTTGTTTAGCTAGATGCCTATGACCACATAAAATAGTTTATGCTAACAATGTAATTTATAGTGGAGGACCTTAAGCCATGTATTATCAGCACATCATCCTAATCAGTTAGAGACTAAAGTCAGCAAAAAGGGTGAGCAGTCATTTCTATGTGATCAAACACCAATAAAATCTATGGACATCGAGACTCAAGACTTGATCTTTTGGTTGGAATTGTCCGTGCTTATTGTTATGTATTACTGTTGGGAGAAATAGGCTTTTTATTCAAGACTTCATTGGGATAGTAGAAATGGAAGCTTTATACCTTGGTATCTCTTGGACCCTAATCCATGTGTGTCTTCCCTCTGCTTATTTGAATCTCTATCTTTTTTTGCTATTATAAACCATAGCCATTAGTTGAACCCAAGGACAAGTCTTGAAGACTCTGGAACATAGACTTAGAAGCAAGGATGTTCATGAGAACTTTGTGAGGTTGTATAATGCCACCTAAAAATTCATATGAATACAGTCTTAATCAGAAATAATGTCTTTGCAATTGTAATCAAGTAAAGATGAGATTATACTGAGACCTATATTAGAGTGAACCCTAAATCCAGTGCAACTGGCCTTATAAGAAGAAGTAAAATTTGACAGAGACATAAACACAGAGGGATAATGCCATATACAGATGGCAGTTAAGACTGGAGTAATTCCAAGAAACTCCAATAATTGCCAATGATCACAAGGAACTAGGATGCAGCAAGAAAGTATACTTCCCTAGAGCCTTCAGAAAGTTCATGGCCCTGCTGACATTGACCCTTATCTTATAACATATACATACACTTGCTTGACATGCATTGTAGATATAAATATAAAGTACTAATTTATAAAACTTACTGTTTGGGTAATGGATGGGAGAAAATCTGTGTGTCCCTGGAGTAGGAAAAATTTCTTAGGATACAAAAACACACAAAAAATAAATAAAAATGAAAAATAAAATGATTTTATAAAAATAGAAAACATCTACTTTTTGATAGGCATCTTTTAAAAGGGACAAGTCAGAAATCAAAGAAAATATTTTTAATGTATTTAATTGACAATATTTGTATATAGACTATATGAATAATGCATCTCAATAATAAGAGCACATTTAAAAATATCTATATTTTAAAGATGTTGAGTACAATTCAGGGTTAGGTATACAAATGTTCATTATGCAGATACCCTTGTTGATGAGGTGTGTCCTCTCTCTCCTGGCAGCTTCCCACTACTGCTAATCCCCTTTTTATAGTATTATGATAATTGTTCAAGGCACTTTTATGAGTGAGAACATGAGGTACTCAGTTCCCTTTTTCTATGATAGGTCACTCCCTATTATAATCTCTAAGTTCATTCAAGTTGCTGTAAATTTCATAATTTTGTCCTTTATGGCTGCATAATATTCCATCATGTATATGTACCACATTTTTTTATCCAGTCCTCTTTTGATGGGCAGCACGATTGGTTTCTTGTTTTTGCTATTGTGAATAATGCTGCAGTAAACATGCATGTACAGGTATCTTTTTCACAGAGTGATTTGAGTTCCTCTGGGTATCTTCTCAGTAGGAGATTGTGGGGTCATATGGATGCTCAAGTTTTAGATCTTTTAGAAATCACTACACTGTTTTCCACAGAAATTGTACTAGTTTACACTCCCACCAAAAGTGTAGAAGTGAAGTGTTCCCTTTTCCCTGCATTCTCACCAGCATCTGTTTTGTTTTTGTTTTTGTTTTTTTGAGTTAAAGATTCATTCTTGTCACCCAGGCTGGAGTGCAGTGGCACGCTTATGGCCACCACAGCCTCAAGCTGTTGGACTTAGGCTATCCTTCCACCTCAGCCTTCCAAGTAGCTGCATCTGTTGTCTTTGAGTTATTGATGATGACCATCCTGACTAGAGTTAGGTGGTATCACAATGTAGTTTTAATTTGCATTTCTTTGATGACTAGTAAGGTTGAGCATTTTTTCATGTATCTGTTGGCTGCTTGTATGTCTTCTTTGGAGAAATGTCTATTCATATATTTTGCCCACTTTGTAATGGGGCTGTTTGTTTTTATGTTTTTGGCACGTCTGAGTTCCTTGTAGGTCCTAGTTGTTAGGCTTTTGACAGATATACAGTTGTCAAATATTTTTTTTCCCAGTCTGTGGACTGTCTCCCGCTCTCTTGATGGTTTCTTTGGCTTTGCAGAAGGCTGCAAAAGGCTGTCAGTTTGATGAGGTCCCACTTGTCTATCTTATAAAATAAATGTGTAGAAGATAGTCTCATTTTCCTATATACCAACAATAAACAAACAGAAACTCAAATAAAAAGCATAATCTCATTCACAATAGCAACAACAACAGCAAACTATGGAGTTTTAAACAGCTCTATTTTTATCTCCCTTTACCCCTTCAATGTAGCCTTGAAAACCAACAGCCTGCAAGCAACAGCTAGTCACTGAAGGGGAATATTAGGGTTGGGGCTCATTCACTTGCCCATTTGCAGACAGATTGCTCAAGACTGATGGTTTTTAATGGAATTTAATAAGTTTATCAAATTTGACCACTAAGCTAGACAAGCAATGGCTTCAATAGCCGCACAGGATAAAGAATACAGACTTTACAGACTTATTTCAGAAAAGTCGCTAAGCAAACAACACTAAGAAAAGCAAGACCTGTCTGAGCGAGCATCTGTTTTTCAGAGTTGCCACATTGTATTTTTAAAAATATCATTTTATCATCAACAAAAAGAGACATTCAAAGCAAAAAGAAGACATGATTTAAGCATAGGGGTGTGAGTGGCAATAAATAGAAATTATTCTCGAGAAGTTCAAATAGTAAACTGATTATATAAAAACTTTGAAATTAGCTATTTTAGGTATGGCCCCCAAATCTAAGGCAACCATGTACAAAGAATAAAGGAATGACTAAGAATAATGTCTCACCAAATAGGGATTCAAACAGAAAATCTGCAGCTAAAATGACAAAAACTTCAATGAGTGATTCAGTAAAAGAGCTCAATAGCATATATGAGAGAGAAGAAAGAGTCCATAAACTTGAAGCTTCGTCCAATAAGATTATGTAGCCCGAGAAAGAGAGAGAAGAAAGAAAGAAAAATTAACAAGCATTAATGACTGTGTGATTTGACCAAACATAAGAACATATGGATAACAAGAGTTCCAGAAGAGTGTATTAAAAGAAAAAGGTAGAAAGAATATTTGAAGAAAAAATCATATAAAACATATCACATTTGATTAAAAAAATTAATGTAACTATCAAAGAAGCTCAACAAATTCTAAATAGGATAAACTCAAAGAGATAGACATCTAGACTCAATAATTAATCTGCTAAAAGGGCAAAGAACACATCTTGGAAGCAGCAAGATAAAAGCAAATCACTATGGCTGCATAATATTCTATTGTACCGCATTTTTTTATCCAGTCTATTTTCAATAGACAGTAGGGTTGGTTCCATGTTTTTGCTATTATGAATAAACTGTCAGTGAACATGCACGTGCAGGTATCTTTTAAATGATTTGTGTTCCTCCGGGTATATCTTCAGCAAATTGGATGAAGCTGGAGATAATCATATTTAATGTTCAATCACAGAAGCAAAGAAACAAATATCTCATGTCTCACTCACAAGTGGGACCTGAACATTGCTCAGAATAGCACAAGGAAGGGATCCACAGTTGTGGGTAACTGCCAGGGGAAGGGGATGGGAATGTTACAACATAAAGTGTACCTTATCCTAAACCAGGGGAAGTGAGGACCACTTGGAGGCCCAAAATTCACCCACACATAGATTACTTATGTACCTAATTCTGACGTGTACCCCACATCTTTAAAATAAAACAATTTTAAAAAATAAACGTGAATTATCACACACGCAAGGTTTTCAATTAGATTAACAAGTAATTTCTCATTAAAAAAAAAAATCTGGAGGCCCAAGGAGAGGGATGACATATTCAAAGAACAAAAAAAAAAAAAAAAAAAAGGCAGTCAAGTTGACGATACTGTATTTAACAAAACTACCTTTCAGAAGTGAAGAAGCATTTTAATCCAATCCTATGTAAACAAATCAGAAATAAACAGTCATTAGCAGATTAGTCCTATAACCAATAATAAGGGAGGTAAGTCTTCAGACTGAATAGAAATGACATTACAGAGTAAATCAACATGAGGCTATAATGAGCACTGTTAAAAATAACTGCATAGGTAAATGTAAAAGACAGAATAAATGTATTTTTGCTTGTCTGTATATAAAAATAGTTATAAATCTGTGTTGATAAGTATATAATCTGTATGAAGTAATTTTTATATTTGAAATTTTATGAAAATTATAATTTGTATGATGACAACACAGCATAAAAGAAAGGAATAGAGTAATTTTTAATATAATATTGAAAATAATCTTTACAATAAAATTTCAAAAGAAAATAAATTAGTATTACTCTGACTTAGAATAGTATAAATTAAGATGATCATGATAATTCTAAGAATAAAATCACAAAGGGAAGAAAGGTAGATAGATCATGGAGAGATAGAGAGATAGATATAAAATTAATGATTAGAAAAATGAAAATCAATCATATGGAGACATCACTTTACACACACACTAAGATGAGTGTAAAATAAAGACTGATCATAAAAAGTTTTGAAGAGCATGTGGATAAATTGGAACTCTCATACATTGCTGGTGGGGATGTCAAATGGTGTAACTTCTTTGGAAGACAATTTGGTAGTCTGTTGTTAAAATGTTAAGACTAGGGTTATCACATGACACAGCTATTCCACTCTTAGGTATATAACTAAGAGAATTTGAAACACATATCCACATTAAAACTTGCTTACAAATGTTTATATTAGCATTATTCATAAAAACCAAAAGGAAGAAATAACTCAAATTGTATTTGGTTTATTTTCGGAGTCCATGAACAAACTCAGTGTTTTGTGGAGAGGGCAGTTGTAAGAATGCTATGATTTGAGTGTTTATTTTCCCTCCAAAATTCATGTGGAAACTTAAATTTCCAATGTAACAGTATTAAGAAGTAGGGTCTTTAAGAGGTGATCAGCCATGAAGACTTCACCCTCATTGGCAAGATTAATGCCTTGTAAAATGGCTGCTGGGAGCTAGACAAGCCCTTTTGCCCTTCCATCTGTTTGCCATGTAAGGACAAAATGTTTATCCCTTCCAGAGGATGCAGCAACAAGGCACTATCTTGGAAATAAGAGACCAGGTCCTCACCAGATATCAAACCTGCTCGTGCCTTGATCTTGGACTTCCAGCTTCCAGAACTGTAGGATATAGATTTCTATTCCTTATGAATTCTTTTTCCCATCTCAAGTATTTTGTTATAGCAATAGGAGTGAACTAAAACAAAAAATAAGTTAAAAATGCTATTTTAGTTATTAATTTTATGAAACACATAGTTCATGCAGTGCTCTTTAGTTTTTTTTTTTTAATCTTAATGTATTTGACAAATAAAGATTTTATACTTATAAAGTGTACAATATAATGATTTCAGGTACATATACCTCATGTAATGATTATCCTAATTTAATTAATTAACATATCCATCACCACTCATGCTGCACATTAGAAGCTCAGAATGTGTTTATCTCCATATTGTTTTTCATAATGAATGCACCAGTTTACATTCCCATCAACAGTGTTCAAGGGTTCCTTTTTCCCACACCCTTGTCAACACATGTTACCTCTTGCCTTTTTGATAATTGTCATTCAAACAGGTTTGAGTTGATACTACACTGTGGTTTAAATTTGTATTCCACTGATGATTAGTGATGTTGGACATCTTTGCATATGCCTATTGGCCATTTGTAGGTCTTTGGATAAATGTCTATTCCAGTCCTTTGCACATTTTTTAAATTGGGATAATTATTTGTGTGTTTTTTTCCTTGCTATTGAACTGTGTAAGTTCTTCATGTAATTTGGATATTAACTGCTTATCAGAAATGTGATTTGTAAATATTTTATCCCAATTCATAGCTTGACAGATTGTGCTCTTTGGTTCTCAGATGGAAAACTATGAACTAAAATGGTAGATTTGAACATAGTTTCTACTTATTTCATAGGAAAAAGACTTCTCCGGTTTCACTTGGCCTCTGATACAACTGAAGCTGTATACTAAGGATTGGGACCAGAACAACAAGCACAAAAGAACTTTTCTTTGAATGCATTTGAAACATTCTGTGCAGATGCTCCCAAATCACTTAGGGATGACTTTCAGAGAATTAAGGTACACTTGTCATGAAGTAGGAATCACACATCAAAAGAATATAAATGCTATAAAATGACTCCATTGATACCTACTTGTGGATTTGAAGCACGTTTAAAATACATAAGAAAAAGTTAACTATGATATTAATATTTCCAATGATGACCTCAATTGTCAAAAATTATTATAATAATCAAAAGAGTAAATAAATTTGCTGTTCTATTTTTTAGTTAATCAATAAATTAGGTGTGTTAAGAGAAAACATAGGTGCAAAAAGTCCTCCTTTTTTTCTGAGTATTTGAATTGGTCCCTACCCTGAAAGCTCTTTATACATTCTAACTTTAAGTTATTGCTATCATAAAGATATTATGAACTTATCATAAATATACATAGTAAATGGCTGACTAGGATAAGTATATTTGCATATATTCATGAATAAATTTCAAAAATCTAAAATTTTTCCAGGTCAGAAATTTAAAAACAAAAACAAAATCACCCCAAAAGCCTGTCATCTCTAAAAGCAATTTCAATAGAGTTACTAAAATATACAATAATTGACTAAAATTACTGCTTTAAAGCTACCTTATAGTGTTTTTTGTCAAGATAGACACTAATAGCTAAGCACTTATTCCTTTTTCCTATACAATCATAAAACTCTATCATCACTTTATCAATTTATAATGATTTTCTGACAGTAAAAGGCAGAAAGGGAATAGTACTATACTACCCTAATAACAGTGTTCAGGATCACTGAGAAATTTTAATAGTTATAAACCAAATTATAGGATTAAAGAGGTCAGGGGAGCAAGTTATTTTATACTCTAGTGTATATTTCTCATTTAAAGTACCTCAGGGAGAAAAAAATAACTATCTTTGAAGGAAATATAAAACGTAAAGTGTATCAGATACTAAAATAAAATTTTATTTTTAAGTTATCTACTTCAAGCGAAACGTGTCTGTTCATTTAAATCACCTCTCCAGTAGATGATTATAAAAATCAAAACTGTGCCCCACTCCTTTATAATTTTCTCATTTACTTTATAATTGATTATTCACATATTTTTCTTTCTACATATTAGATTAAGTGTGTTTCAGTATAAATATATTTTGCCATTAAAATAGTTAATACATTTTGAATATGAAATCCAATAAAGTTTTTCAATTAAATTATATATTGACTTTCATTAAATATTCTTAAATAGCTTATTTAGTAAAATTAGATAATTTAGGAAGAAATTCATTTATTCTTTTTTTTCCCCCAAAAGTCTTGAGTAGTTAGTTCATCAGTACTTATTTAAGCTAGGAACAAAATCCTTGGGTAGGCATTTGATGTCCACTACATTTCTTTCTCTCTTTCTCGCTCTCTCTCTCAATTATGCTTTCTGCTTACATTTGGCTAAAGTGTTTCTCAGCTTTTCTCTTCCACTATAATCTCTTGTTTGGAAATAATATTTTTTAGAGCCATTATAAAATATTACTTATTTTTTATGTGAATAATTGTGATAGAGTAAATCATGTTCTCATTTCAAGCAGTGTGGAATATTCAGAAAAATTTGAAGGACATGAAAATCCATCAGAATGTCAACAGCCAGCTATAATTTACATATACATACGTAAAGATACATAATGTTTTTCTGACAGCGAAAAGTGCAAGAAGGATAACATATATTGTTTTAGCATTTTATTACCGTTATAACAAGTTCTTACAATCTTTCTGGCTTAAAACAATAAAAATATCTTACATTTATGTAGACCAGAAATAAAATAACTCAAAAGATCTTATGGAGATGTTGACAAAGGTCGTCTTCATTCTGGAGTCTTTGGGGGAAAACTACATTTCCTTGTTTTTCCAGCTTATTGAGGCTGCTTGTATTTCCTTGGCTTGTGGCCCTTTTACATTTTCAAATGAAGAAACCCCATCACTCTACCTTCTGCTATACTCATTACATCTTCTCTCTGACTCTGATGCTCTTACCCCTGTCTTCCATCTTTTAAGGATCATTGTTACATTGGTCTCAGCCAAATTATCCAGAATGATTTCTGCATTTGAAATGTCCTTAAATTAAGCTCTTCTGCAAAATTCCTTTCGAATATACGGTAATATATTCACAGGTTGCAGGAAGTAGAATGCGTATATTGGAGAACCTTATTCTGTTCATATTATACACAAATAAAGTGGTCCATGAATTAATGTAATTACTCAGAAGCTGAAAGTGGAGCCTCTCATAAGATTGTCTTTGTTTTGTTTGTGTTTCTATGATTTGCAGTAAATAATTCTGACTGATTTGAGTTTTTTTTATCCTGGTATAAATTCTCTTCTCCCTAATTTTCTGAAAAATTTTGCTATATATGCCAATATTGTATTAGTGGTGCTTAAAGAATAAAAATTAGGAAAGCTCTGTATACACTTATGTGAGGGGCAAAAACAGACAAGAAAAAAGTTCATAAACAGATATGATTAAAATTTAAGAAAGAAAGGAAGGAGAAAGGAAAGAAGAAAGGAAGGGAGAAGGGAAGGTGGAAGATCAAATCTTTAGATCAAGGATTCTTAAAAATATTTGGTACAAACCAGAATTTCCTTCACAAATATTTGTGATCTCTATTATAGTTATTATCTCTCTAGTTCTCTTTTCATTTCATCTACTGTATCAATCTTGTTGTCTAGGGTTTGCCATATATATATATATACATATATATATATACACATATGTTTATTTATATACACATATATATACATATGTTTATTTAAGCACACACACACACACACACTAAGTGTTATATCTTCCCTTTCATAAGCAGTGCCATTCAAAAACATTCAGCGAGACATTTATCTGCTGCAAGCCTTCTCAAATAAAAACACTAGCACACGGTGCATAAAATTTATTCTGTCTAAAAAGCAGTAGTTTAAATGTGTTCTTTGGGAAAGAAAACATAGAAAATGAGTATCTTTTACAATATAGAATTCAAACTTAATTAAAGAAAAACTGTACAACTATTCACTCAGATATAAAACTCTTATTTATTCATATATGGTGTATCAAGAAAGCAGATTTCATGATTAATAAAATAAATAAATGAATTTTCTTACCTCTCAATTTGAAGTAAATATATTTTCTTATAATATTAATATTATTTTAACTATGTAATATTATATTATTTTGACCATGTATGCCTTCCCCCTTGTATTTTCTTGTTACACAATGGAAAAATAAACAATCTCTATAAAATTAATATAGATAATTTTAACTATTAAAATTATAAACAGGGCAGGTGCAGTTGCTCAAGCCTATAATCTCAGCACTTTGGGAGACTGAGGCAAGAGGATTGCCTGAGCCCGCAGATTTGAGATCAGCCTGGGCAACATGGTGAGAATGTTCTCGTCTCTACAATAAATCAAAAAATTAGCTGGGTGTGGTAGTGCGCACCTGTAGTTCTGGCTATTTGGAAGGCTAAGGCAGAAGGATCGCCTTAGCCCAGCAAGTCGAAGCTGCGGTGACTGTGAGCATGCCACTGCACTCTCACCTGGGTGACAGAGTGAGACGCCAACTCAAAAAAAAAATTACATTTGATATAGATATTACTATTTGTGGAATATGACTTGGATAATTAAAAAAAGATAAAATAGATGGCATAAAAGTTAAGAAATTGTCAATTACTTCAGACATTAATTACTTCAGACATAAATTAGCTTCCAAGGATTTTACAATTGAATTTATCATGTCTTTTCTGCCTTGTTTTAAAGTCTATGTAGCATCATAATATAGAATGGATTGTTACTTCATTCATAAAATTTACTATTTCGATATTTAGGTTGTTTATGTCTTTTGAACATTTAACATAATGCTGGAGTTATTATTTGTGGATGTGAATTTGTATCTAAATTTGTGTCTTGGGTAGTGTTTTCCAGCAGAGACATGGTTTCATGTGCTTTGTTAAAGAAACCCTCTTTAGGAGATATCTTTATGAAAGTGAAGAAAACAAGATCAAATTATCAATATATTAGCAGGATAACAGGCCAATTCTGATTTTATTTTCAGTCAGGAAAAACAATCACCATTTTGACTTCCTGGTCTCAATAAACTATACTGAGATGGCCTCGAGTCAGAGCTCCATGAATTCATTGACTTCCATATGCCAGTACAATAAGAAGGAAGTCTTGGTGGTGTTTTGGATTGCTGAATTAGAGCAAAAAAAAGTGCATGACCAGTAGTACCTATAAGCTTTGTATATTGCTCTTTGTCTATAGTATGGTTATTTGAGTAAATAATTGTGATATTTTGGGGGAAAGACTAGGAAAATATTCAATGCATACACTTGTCATGGCATTACAATCTCCTTTCTCAGGAATACCCAGCCTCTCCTTTATTAGTAGAATAATGCTTGAGTTTTCTCTTTTTTATTCTGTGGTACTTAAAAGGAGAAATACACACATGCACACAACCTATTACTTCAAATCTATATTAAAATGTTGCAACATGAGAAGAACTCTGAGATGAGTGCTCTAAAATAGGAAAGGAAATGAGGAATTTAAGGATTTTATTCTAATTGGGAAGATTACAAAAGTTCATTTGTCTATTTTCGGTTTTGTTGCAACTGGTTTTGAGGTCTCTTTCAAAAATTGTTGACTAAGCCTACATTCAGAATAGTTTTTCTTAGTCTTTTTCCTAGTATTTTTATAGTTTTAGGTCTTATATTTAAGGTTTTAACCCATTTTGAGTTAATTTTTGTGTATGATGAGAGATAGGGATCTACTTTCATTCTTCTGCATATGGCTAGCCAATATTACCAGCATCATTTGTTGAATAGAGCATCCATTCATTATTGTTTATTTTTGTTAGCTTTGTCAAAGACCAATTGGTTGTAGGTATGTGACTTTATCTCTGGGTTTTCTATTTTGTGCCATCAAGCTTTCTGTTTATTTTAGTACCAGTATCATGGTGTTTTAGTTACTATAGCCTTGTAGTATAATTTGAAGTCTGGCAGTGTCATGCCTCCAATTTTGTTCTTTTTATTTAGGTTTGCCTTGGCAGTTTGGGCCCTTGTTTGGTTACACATAAACTTCTCAAATTGAAATACAAAGGGAAAAATAATTTAAAAATATAAAACACAAACCTATGAATTTTTCAAGAAAGTCTACCATATATATATGTATATAATGAGATAACAGAGGGAAAAGGAAGAGAGAATGAAGAAGAAAACAATATTTAAAATTATAATGGCTGAAAATTTCTGAATTTAATGGCATGCACCAAACCACGAATCCAAGAAACCCGTAAACATCAAGCAGGATAAATCCTAAAAATTAATTTTATAAAGAAAACCTAAAACAAACGCCTATACATATTCACAATGCAGATAAACAATGACAAAAAGAAAATATTGAGAAAAAGCATGGATGGTGACATCTTATCTATAGAGAGAAAAGAACAGGAGTTAAGTGAACTTCTAATCAGAATCATGTTAGCAAAAAAAGATTGGATTAAATATTTTAGATCTTTGTTTCTGTTATAAATCACTGAGTATGATCAACTCCAAATCCATCCAAGTTGCTGCAAAAATACATATATTTGTCCTTCTTTATGGTTGCATAATATTTCATTGTGTATATGTACAACATTTTTTTATCAAGTCCAGCTTCGATGGGCAACACAGTTGGTTCCATGGTTCTGCTATTGTGAATAGAGCTGCAACAAACATATGTGTGCAGGTATCTTTTTTTGTAGAATGACTTGAATTCCTTCGGGTATAATCCCAATAGGGAAATTGCTGGGTCATATGAAAGATCAATTTCTAGTTCTTTCAGAAATCACCACACTGTCTTCTTAATGTACCCTACATCTTTATAATAAAAATTTAAATAAATAAATAGATGAAAATAAAAATAAATAAATAATTAAAAAATATTTTAGAATGTGGAAACATTAAAACATCAACTAAGAATTCTATTTCCAGAGAAATAACCTTCAGAATTGAAGGATAAATAAAAACTATCTTAGACAATATAAACTGAGGTTATGCATTAGTAGTGAATCAGTCCTGTAAGAAGTATTGAAAGTTCTTCCAACCGAGCATGGTGGGACATGCCTGTAGTTCCAGCTACTTGGAAGGTTGAGGTGGAAAAATCACCTGAGCCCAGCAGGTAGAGGCTGAGGTGGCTGAAAGCGTGCACCGTCCTCCAGCCTGGTTGGCAGAGTGAGACTCCAACTCAAAAAAAACAGAAAAAGAAGTTCTTCAAGAAGTAGGAAAATTATATAGGTCAGAAAATAAGGTAGACATAAAGAAATGAAGACTTGGAGAAGAAACAAAGGTAAAGTATCTATTTTTATTATTTTTAATTGACCACAATATAACTTTTATTTTTAAAATAATAATTGTAATAATGTATTGGGAGGTAGTAACATATGAGTAAATTAAATGAGTTCCAGTAATGTCACAAGGCATGAGAGAGAGGATTTTTGGTGCTTGCACTGGATATGAACTGGCACTGTGTTATTTGCTATATACACAAAAATGCATTTGGTGAATGGAGCAACAATTGAAAATATTTTAAAAAGAAGAACTAATATACTGAGAGAGGAGATAAAAACATAAAATACTCAGAATCAGAGAAAAATCCAAGAAAAAAAACTGTTACAAACATGATAGATATTAAAATAATTTTATCATAAGCACTTTATATTTGAGTACTCCAGAGTTTCACTTTTAGAAAAGAAGTGTGAGAAGCCCCAATGTAAGCACTTCCCAGTATATCAAACATAACTGGTTAAAAATTATTAAAAACAAGCAAACAACCATTTAAAGTATCTGGAAATCGTCACAGAACAATCAGCAAATGAAGACACATTTATTCAACAAAACCTGCTAGAACTCAGTAAGAAAATCTAGAGTCTGTGGAATTTGAGCCACAACTTCCTCCTTCATCCTCCACCTGTCTCATTCTCATGAAAGCTCTACTCCACTTGGGAGTGTTCAAGACAGGAGACCCTCTTCTCTGAGCTCCTAATCAGGGATATATTGACTCCCCAGAAGAGAAAGGCCATCAGTCTGTCTCATTCACCCCAGCTCCAGGCTGATTTTCTGATGAATGTATTGGAGACGTGGAGGGGGTCCTTCCTCCTTACAGCCCTTACTCTTAGGGCAAAGTGTCAAGCCCAAGTGAAGACTGAGAACAACTCGACCCAGTAGCCCTCATCCCAGTTTACTCATGAAGTGGAAGTTATACATAGAGGAGGCAAACTGAGACAACCATAGACCACTGTAATTTCACAATCCCCTTAAATTATTCCCAAGGGAAGTACAGACGATCAGAACAGTGTTATCCCAAAGAACTGCCTTCATTTAAACATAATTAGATGTCTAAAAATGACATTACCATCATAAATGAGGCAGATGGAAGTGAATCTGTGTTAGGGTAAGGACATAGCACCAGATGGTAACTCGAATCCACAGGAACAAATGAAGACTACCTATATCGGTAAAGAAGAATTTAAATATAGCAAACTCTATAAATATATACTTTGATTTCTTTCTTTTCTCAACTTCATTAATAGACCAACATTTATATTAAAAGTAATACTTTAAAGAGTGTATTGTTGGATTTGATATAGAAATGAAGAAAGACCTAAGATAGTCTGAATTCCTACCATAAGAAACTATAAACAAAGAACATTTTAAGCCCACAACAGACAAAAGAAGAGACATAATAAAAATTAGAGCAGAGATCAATAAAATTAAAGATGATAAAAATAGAGAAAATTTTTAAGAATCAAAACTGTGGTGAAAAAAGAATTAAAACATTTTGACACACCTCTAGTCTTGCTAAAGAGAGAGAAAAGTAAGATGACACAAATTAACATCATCAGAAAAGAAAGAAGCCTAGGCCTACTGATCCCAATGCCAGTAAAAGAATTACACATGTATAATATGAATATCTCTATGCCTGTAAATTTAATAATTTTTATGAAACTGAAAATTCCTCGAAAGGCACACACTACTAAAATGCATATATAAAGGAATAGACAATTTTTATGTTTATGGCACAAATGTGTTTGTCTTCAAACTTGTCATCAGTAAATATGTATAGTGATTTGTATGCCAAACAAACATTATTAAAGTAGTTTGAGAAAACAATTGGTGGTACAGCCATGGCGGCCCATGCTTATAAACCAAGGCCAACACAGGAGGATCACTTGAGCCCAGAAGTTTGAGACCAGCTTGGGCAACAACAAAGTAAGATCTCCATCTATACAAAAAAAAATAGAAAACTTAGCTTATCATGGTGTTGTGTGCTACTTGGGAGTCTGAGGCAGAAGGATCCCTGAGCCTAGGAGTTTGAGGTTGCCGTGAGCCGTGATCATGCCACTGCATTCCAGCCTAAGTGACAGAGAACAACCTTGCCTCAAAAATACATCAATAAATAGATAGATAGATAGATAAAAATAGATACATAAAATATTAACATTCAAATAGGAAAATGAGGAAAAACCTTGTATGATGTTAGTTGAACAATTAATAAATTCAAATCTCCAATAAACATACGTCAGTCTCACTACAAAATTCTGTATCTAGTTGTAAAAACGAGGTATCTTGTTTTTGATGGCTCCTGTGAAAAGAATAATAAGCTTAGCCTGGGTAGCATACAGAGATTCCATCCATACAAAAGAAAAATTAAAAAGTAGTCAGGCATGATGGTATACACCTGTGATTCAACCTACTCAGGAAGCTGAGAGGGGAGGATTGCTTTAGCCTAGGGATCTGAAATTACAGTGAGCTATGATTGCACCACTGCCCTCTAGTCTGAGTGACAGAGTGGGACCCTGTTTCAAAAAAAAAAAAGGAAAGAAAACCAATGTTAGCTAGTTCTAGAAACAGCTATGGAAATACAGTTTAGACTTTTATAAACTGAAGAAAATGTAAATAATATGCATATTTTAGAGGATATATTTTCCACAGGTGTCAAAGACTTTGACATTTCACATACTATTTGATAACAAAATTTAAATTATAAAAAAATTTATTAAGAAAGTCATTTGAAAAGTAAGAAAAATATACCTTAAAACTGGGAATAAACCTCTAGTTAGGTATCCACTGGATATATTAATGATGAACTGTCCAGTCATTAAAAAAATTAGGTGCCATTATATATATGCATTTGAATTAAAAAAATATTTTGTGACTAGGAAAAATTGAACTTAATAATAATAATAACGATAGCTAACATTTGCTAAGTAGAGACACTGTGTCAAACATTTTTCTACACTTAACATATGTATTAAATCTTATAATTCCCTCTCCTTCTCTTTCTGTCCCACTCCTGCACCCCACATAACTTGAGATAACTGTTTTCACAAGAGAAAATTTAAATACCTCTTTTAAGAACATATATCTAGGAGCTGTGGCTAAGCTACTAACTCAGGCAAATCAGCACTAGACATCATTAGAAACACTATTCTAATATGATTCTCCAGGTAAACTGAGGATGCAGAAAATGATTTGATTTTTTTTTTAATTTGAGTCTGTCACCCAAGCTCGAGGTTAGTGGCACAATCATAGCTCAACACACCACAACCTTGAACTCCTGGGCTCAGATGAGCCTCCTGCCTCAGCCTCCTGATTAGCTGGGACAACTGGTATACATCATCATGCTCAGCTAACTTTTTAATTTATTTTTATTTTTAGACATGAGATCTTACTCTGTTGTCCAGGCTGGTCTCACTGGGCTCAAGTTGTTCTCCTGTTTTGGTCACCCAAAGTGCTAGTATTACAAGTGTGAACTACCGCATCCAGCCTCAATTTGTATGTTTAAATGAAGCAACAAAGGCAATACATCTTGTTTTTGTCCAGGAAACAATTTATCATCAAAACAAAATGACCATTCCACATTGGTTACGGATTCACAAGAAAAGATTTTCAAACTCCAGTTCAACAAGAAATTTCTTTTACTCAATGAAGGAGGCTCTGGAATTAGTCAATGAAATAATTTTTTTATAAACATAACAAGTAATTTTTGGTTCTAATACATCATACAATATATCATTTATTTTGCTTTTTGCAATATTCATTCTTGTCTCTGAGTAAAGGGAAACTGCATCTTGTCTGCTGCTTGTCTAGCACTGTTTGACTGTTAGGTAAAGTCAGATACTTTCCTTCATCAAAAGAGAAAAATGAATACTTTTTAAAGCAAATGCTGTATAGTTTAGTCACATGGGCTTTTAGAGAATTTGGGGGCGGGGAGGGAGGTTTATGGAAGCATTTGGTCTAAGAATAAGGACTTTTCTCTCCCTTGACCACAAAAGCATTGTGCAACTAGACTTGTGCATTTATGGGAGTGAATGTTGAATTAAAATTATTTTCCTTTGTTAAGGTGCTTGAGTTTTTATTTTCTGAATTTTGCAAATATCTATATTTACTTAATTTGATATATATCTTGTAACGTAAAGTCAACAAGTAATTTAACAAAATCTCAAGTAGAAATAATATTTATATTGTAAGATAGTGAAACAGTGGTCTAGTTAGCTATTACAGTGTAAAGAAGCTGTCACAAAAATTGGTGGCTTTGAAGAATACTATGTCACTGTTTTTGAAGATATTTTGGGTCAAGATTTTGCCTAGGTGATTGTTCAGTCCTCTGTGGGGTGGACTGGGGGTTCTAGGTGGTTTTATTTGACAGCAGCTCTGGTCAGGAATGTCCAAGTGACAGCTATCGCTTGTCAAGGATCTTGGCAGGATAGCAGGAAGTCTGGACTCAGCTGAGGTCCTCTCTCACCTGACCCAGGCTGTCACATCCCAGCTGGGTACTCAAATTTTCACGTGACTTTTAGGACTCCAAAAGTCCAAAGCAGAAAATGTCAATCCTCTTAAGGGCTATGCCCAAGACTAGCATAACGTCGCCCTGCCACACACTAGTGGTCATGACAGTCACTGGCCAGTTCACATTAAAAGGAGAGGAAAGGGTCCCTCTTGCTAGGTTTACAGTGTTAGCAAAGAACTACAAACAATGCTCTCTCTCTCTCTCTCTCTCTCTCTCTGTCTCTCTCTCTCTCTCTCTCTGTCTCTCTCTCTCTCTCTTTACAACATTAGTAGATTGTCAGAGAGTATATGTTATCTAAACTAGTTTGTTTTTATTTCTTTACTTGATACTGTAACATAAACTTAGGAATACTTTGACCTATATACATTTAAATATTCTTCATTTGCCTTAAAATTCATCTCTGAGGAGAGTCTGAAAATAATTTGTATAATCAACTTTTCACAGAAAAACAATGAATCACAATATTGAGTTTCATCAGTGTTAACTGGTAAAAGACCCACAAAGCTCAAACCATAAACTAATGTTATCATTGAATTCCCATTTTCAAAACTAGCGCTGGAATAATATCAATCAGTCCTTTGTAATGATTATTAAATTTTATTCAATTGTGCCAAACTATTTCTCATTTTTTTGGTAATGTAAAGTGATTTAATTGAATCTTAGGAATTTTTCTTGGCAAGCAGGCAGTGAAAAGCACTATAATAACTATACATGTTGTTAGAATATTTGCATAATTAATTCCTCTTGTAAATTATGTTTTATGCTCAGACAGTTGTTACACCTAGGAAACATAGCTGACCCTCTTGGAACCTATCAACAAAATACAACAATGTTGCATTAAAGGAAACCTAATTTTTAGGGCCCATTGGAATAAGGCATCAGAACAATTTTTAATTCAGTCTTTCCCATCATGCCTTCATGTATAACCTCAGAGGAAAAAATGTATCATATGATTACAAGCTATAATTTTTGTAACTATATTGTTACAAAATAATTTTTTCAATAAATTAATAATTATATAACTTTTGTAACTATATAAGAAGCTATAATTTTTGTAACTTGTAGTTTCTAATCTTAAAAAGCACTTGGGAAGTTTGATAGAAAATAATGCTTCTATTGCCAACTTTTCAACAAATTAATCTTATGACGTTGCTAATTTCATTCTTCTGTCTCAAATTTCAGACATAATATAATATAGATTAGATGACTTGCTAATTCTACCATTAGGATAATAAAAAATAATTATATACCTGTAATGTTTCTTTTATTTATTGCTTTATGCAACATACATTTTATTTGTAAATTCAATATAAATTGTTCAAGAATCACCACATTTGATTACATACATTTTATTTATTGATTCTTTTATTTATATATAATAAAATTTAGGATGATTACACTAAAAGGACTAAAGAAAATAATGTTTTTGTTTCACAGAATTTTCTTATTAAGGCAAATAACTTTATATAACATTAATAAAATTTAACCATTGGTCTATGTATCACTATTTGGAATGACACAGTATTGAATAATATGTGAAAAGAGAGAAATATTTTAAATAAATCTCAATTTCAGTGGGCATATTTGCATGATGTGTTGGGAATCTAGTACTCTAAATGACTAGCTTTTAGAATGTGAACCATAGCCAGATATTTTAAGAGTAAAAATCATCTACACTAATCAACAATGACAGCATTTGACATATGGTCATGACCTTGGCTATTCCTTTTGATTAGAGAATGCTTTCTGTGAATGGAAGTGTACTAATTAACTGATGATATGGTCTTCCAGATTCCATAACACAATGGAATCACTGTAATTATCCAGCTGCCCCAAGACCCTAACACTGTAGATAAATCACTCTCAAGATTATTGTTCACAACTGCCTACCTTTTCTCCTAAAATAGAACAATGAATCTCAAAGGGACTCACATTCAACTCTTTAACCCTTCACAATATATATGAAAGTTAGGCAATTTAGAATTCTTAATTTCTTCTTAGTAACTACAGGTGCCAAGGGAATGCATGGGGCAGTTGAGCAGAGATGTAGGGGTTGCTGGGGGTAGAGAATGTGAAGAGTGAGAAACTGAGTAGTAAGCTCAGAAGTCATTCATGTAGCAACAAGGTACAAGCCAGCTGGGCAAAGGTCTACTTTAAATGAACATTTGATGACAAAGAGGATTGACATTCCTGGTAGAAACATTCTACCAGTTCTAAACCTTAAATCTTCCAGGCTCCAGGTCTACTGAGGTAAAAAGCCCCAGCTCTTCCCACACCTCAAAACAAACAAACAAACAAACAAAAACAAACAAACAAAAAACATGATAAGGCTTCTTTAGATTTAAATATAATCCTTATTTATATGTCTTGCTTCTCAGTTTATTAAAGACAAAATTTGATCTCACAGTTCTGAGCTCTGTGCTGGATTGTCCACCCTCCTGTGTCTGTCATACATGAAAGTTATAAAGTTTGTTTTAGATAAATTAAGAACGCTACTGAACAAACTATGATACTATCTAAAATCTTCTATCTACATATGCAGATTGAAAATAGTTTTTTTTTTTTAAAGGCTTAAAATACAAATACTTATAATAGGGCTCATCAAGTTCTGATATTTTGTATGATAATTAATGTCATTATTTTAAAGATCACTATCAAATTATTTGGGTGAAGGTGGTGATGGTGGTGGTGGTGGTAGCATGTATTTGCATATTTTCTGGCTCTGCTTGTACTTTAAATTGTCTATGAATTTCTTGGGAAATCCATTTATGTTCACATAAGTGCATGAATCTTCAATTTCTTAACAGTAGAAAGGAAAGCTATTTCTTGCAGATTTATCCAGGGGCAAAAATGACCTTATACCAAGGTTATAGTCATATATTTTAATTAATAAGTTAACAACTTGCTAAAAGCACTAAATTCAAAATTTAGGAAAATTAGGCTTTCTATTAAAAAAATCTGTTATTCCAAAAAATTCACATAAGTCTTTAGTAAGCCTCTCACACAATTAGCTTCATCAAGTAGTTTTTCTAGAGAGAAATTTTCAGATTATAAAGTTCTATATAACTCTTAGTTGACATTTTAACATTTAATTACATTTACTTTCCAATTTTATGGTGGTAATTTTCAAATATATATTAAAGTTACAAATTCATACAATAAATACACATACATATATTTTTCATCTAGATTCAACAACCAATATATTTCTATATTTGCTTTCTCTCATTATCTCTCTTTCTCTCTCTCTCCTCCACCTCATCTAAATTCATGTCAGAGGGATAATTACAATGCATCCTTAAATACTGAGTAAATATCTCCCAAGATTAAAGACTTTTTAATAAAATCTTTCAAATGTAATTGCCATAAATGTGAAGATTAAAGAATCATTTTATTGTTTACTCTTCTGTCCAAAATAAATTTTTTTCTCAAGATTTGTTTTTTTGTCTAGAAATATATTTTATAGATTTTGTTTTTTCAAACCAGGAGCCAAAACAACAACAACAAAAAATTGCATGAATCATATCTGATGGTTTTGCTGTAAGTAATATCATACATTTTTTGATCCTGCGTGGCAAAGATCTCTTAGTTGCTCTAAACCTTTATGTATTTATTTATTTTTAATCATGACTGTGATATTAGATTTTAAATTTGTTGTCAGGTTTGAGATTCCTAGTTTCCCATGTTGTTTTCATGCATGTGATTTTTTTCCTGATTCATTATATATTTTCTATAAACTGAGTGTTACGATTTTTAGATCCTTGTTAAAATGAGATTTTTTTTTTGCAAGCATATCCAGGAGATGTTAGAATGATATTATTGACAACATAAGGGTCATTGTCAAGTAACAGTATATTTTGCATGTAAACTCTGCAGAAAACATGAAGAATAATTTTTGTTTTCAGTTAAAGGTATCTTCACAGATTGTATAGAAGAACAATAGCTCTAGAAGAACCCTTTGTGAGTTACTTTCAGCTTTTTTCAGAATCTCATTTTATAGGAAAGAATACTAGGTAACAGCTAATAAGAGTTAAGAGGGTATTTGTGATTCCTGCTTACTCTTTATTTTACTCTTTCTCTTTCTCTCAACTTCACATTTTATAAAGTTGGCTAATCTCCATCCAATAAAAATAGAACTTTAACAACTTCATCATTTTAAAAATATATTAAATATTTGTTACTTTTGAAAATTTAAACTAGTATTTGGATACCCCTGTTTTCCTTCTTTTGCCTGATTGCTCTGGCTAGGACTTCCTATGATATGTTAACAGGAGGGGTGAGAGTAGACATCTTTGTCTAGTACCCATTCTCATGGGAATGCTTCCAACTTCTGCCCAATGAACAAAATGTTGGCTGTAGGTTTATCATAGATGACTCTTACTTGAGGAATGCTTTTCCGATGCCTGCGTGCTCAAGAGTTTTTATCAAGAAGGGATGCTGGATTTTGTTGAATGCTCTTTCTGCATCTAATGATATAATTATGTGGTTCTTGGTTTTACATCTCTTGATGTGCTGAATTACGCTTATGGTCTTGTGAATGCTGAACCAGCCTGACAACACAGGAATGAAGACCACTAGGTCATGGTGGATGATTCTAGAGATGTGCTATTGGATCTGATTTGCTAGAATCTTATTTAGGATCTTTGCATCTATGTTCATCAAGGAGATTGGTCTGTAATTGTCTTTCCCTATTGGGTCTTTTCCCAGTTTGGCATCAGTATGATGCCGGCTTCATAAAATGAGTTGGGGACCATTCCATCTTTCTCAATTGCCTGGTTTATCACTAAGAATTAAATGGAAATAATACAAGACAAACAATAAAATATTATACTTGTAAATAATATAATATAATATAATAATATATACATATAAATAATATAAAAATAACAATAATACAGATAGTTATAACAAAAATTAAAGTCTCACACACATGTTTATGGCAGCATTCTTTATAATAGCAAAAATGTGGAGCCAATCGTGCTGCCAATCAAAAAAGGACTGGTTAAAAAAATTGTGGTACGTATACACAATGGAATATTACACAGCCATAAAGAAGGAAAAAATTATGAGCTTCACAGCAACTTGAATGGAAGTAGATATGCAACAAAACTTAAATAATTGTTCTTTTATTGATGTGCATTTCTGTTGTAAAGATTTGGGAGTAAGCGAGACTCAGTGGCTCAGCCTGCAACCCTGCACCTTGGGAGGCTGAGGTGAGTGGATTGCCTGAGCCCACAGGTTCGAGACTCGCCTGGGCAACTTGGCGAGACCTCATCTCTACAATAAATCAAAAAATTAGCCGGGCACGGTAGCGTGCGCCTGTAGTTCCAGTTACTTGGAAGGATGAGGCGGAAGGATCGCCAGAGCCTAGCAGGTCAAGGCTGCGGTGGCTGGGAGCGGCAACTGCACTCCATTCTGGGCGACGGAGTGAGACTCCAACTCAAAAAAAAAAAAAAGATTTGGGAGTATTGTGTGTTTCTGTTTTCATTGTTATAAACAATGCTAGAATGACAGTTATGCATGTTTTTTTTGCTGCATTCTTACCAAAGTATATAATTAAATATTTGAAATGCAACTTAAATAACATGACAAATAAAAACAGTATTGTATTGTTTTTTTCTGCGTTTTATTATTTCAGTTTTAATTATTGGTGACTGATAATTTTTATGTGTTTTGTAATCACTTGTATATTTGTGTGTGTGAGAGAGAGAGAGAGAGAGACAGAGAGAGGGGGAGAGGGAGGGAGAGACTTACAGGTTTTTCTTTTACTTTTTCCATGTTTAAAAAATTAAATCTGGGCATGGTGGCTCACACATGTAATCCCAGTACATTGAGAGGCAGAGGTGAGAGAATAGCATGAGCCCAGGAGTTTAAGACCTGCCTAGACAACATAGTAAGATTTTGTATCGACAGAAAAAAAAATTAGCAGGACATGGTGGAATATAAGTGCAGTCCTCTTACTTTGAGTCTGTGAGTATCCTTTCTGATGAGATGAGTCTCTTGGAGACAACATATTGTTGCATCGAGATAAAATTGGAGACTATTTGCTTTTAAAATGCCCTTGTATTCTTATGGGTATGAAGAAATGCTTTGAATGTATTTACAAATGTCAGTACCAAAGCTTTTTTCTGTAATTCTTAATTCTGAGCCTAACTTGTATTGGAAAGAGAAAGAAAGGAAGGAAGAAAGAAAGAAAGAAAGACACAAACAGAGAGAGAGAAAGAGAGAGAGAGAGAGAAAGAAAGAAAGAAAGACAAATGGATATTTTTAAACAGGTTGAAGGTATTCAGTTTATTTGGGTGTATTATGGAGTTTTATATTTAATAATTTTTTGGAAAACTTTGGGTCTAGGAGAGTAGCAATATTAGACTGAAACCTACTCTTAACTAAGTTTATTCATTGGCATATTTACCCACTATGGACAACTTGCCTTTAGAACTTAATTATGTCCAAGAAGATATAATTAAATGAAGGAAAAAAGTGATAAGTACAAAATATAGATTGCTACTGTGAATGACATAAATTTATGGAATTTATACAAACAGTGGCATATCACAGACTTATATTGGTTTGTTGCAAATGTTGAACATGTATTTAATTTTAAAACCTTTACTTTTTCCCCTGGTGTTAGACTAATAGTCACATTTTAAAACCTTTAAATATCTGTTTCTTACTAAGACCTCACCTTAGGGGTCCTATTTTTCACCTCTGGATAAATGCCAATGCCTGCTCAAATAAATGATGCCGACTATCTCATTCATTTCCCAAGACAGTTGAAGTACAATGCTGTATTTGGGTTAGAAGCTCATAAAACTTTGAGGTTGAGTGTAGTGAGATTCCTAGGTGCATTCTGTTCTGATAGCATTTAAGATGAGATTTGAAGTTCTCCCACTGTAGCACCATAGTTTATACTATTGTAAATGACAGCCTGGTGGTAATCTAATCAATAATTTAAGTGTTCTACCCTGGAGCCAAATATCCACAAAGGAAGGAATACGAAAGTAATACATTTGATGTCTGAATAAAAGAGATTTGGCATTTTAGAGTAGAGGTTTGCCCAAAATGAAGTGTTCTATTTTTAATCTTTCCCACATTCATTAATGATTTAAAAACATGTATTGTTTTTCAGTGGTATGTTTTTACATTATTTATTTTCACCAAGGTGGGGATAATTAACTTCATTTTCTCCAGTCGAGCTTGTGAATGAACAAAAATAGTGTATGACATGTTACAATATATCATTGTTTTGTCATCTTATAAAGTTCTTATCTGACAGGTGTTGAAATTTGAGCTGCAGAGTTAAAAATTAACTATTTTT